>CAUYRH010031711.1:0-13994 GCA_963574655.1 Perodicticus potto
AATTGCTTAAGCCCAAGAGTTTGAGGTTGCTGTGAGCTCTGAGACCATGGCACTCTACCAAGTGTGACAAAGTGAGACTCTGTCGCAAAAAAAAAAAAAAAAAAAAAATATATATATATATATATATATATGGAAGCATCACATTACTTGACTTCAAGTTATAATACAAGAATATAGTAACCGATATAGTATGGTATTGGTATAGAAATAGACGTGTAGATCAGTGGAACAGAATAGAAAACCCAGAATTAAGTCCACATATCTACAGACACCGATATTTGACAAAGTCAACAAAAATATGCTTTAGAATAGAATACCCTATTCAATAAACGTTGGATTGCCATATGCAGAAAAATAAAACTAGACCCCTATCTCTTACAATATACAAAACTCAATTAGGATAGATTAGAGGCTTAAACATAAGTCATGAAACTATTAAAAAGCTGTAAGAAATCCTAGGAAAATTCTCTGGACATTGACCTACGCCAAGAATTGATGCTGAACCCTCAAAAGCACAAGCAACAAAAACTAAAAATAGACAAATGGGACATAAGTAATTAATGAATCTGAAAGTCTTTGTACAGCGAAAGAAATACTCAACAGAGTGAACAGACAATCTGCAGAATAGGAGAAAATGTTTACAAACCATCCATCCAACAGGGGACTAATATCCAGAGCTTATGAGAAATTCAACAAGAAAAAATGCCAATAACCTCTTTACAAAGCGGGCAAATGGTATGAATGGACATCTTTTGAAAGAAAGCATACCAGTTACCAACAAGCTTATGAAAAAATGGTAATCCTCTAATCATCAGACAAATGCAAATGAAATAATGAATTATTATCATATAGCAGTCACAATGTCTACTATTAAAAAATTTTTAAAAATAACAAATGTTAGCAAGGTTGCAGAGAAAAGGGAACACTTATAAACTGTGAGAATGTAAATTAATACAATATCTATTGAAAACAGTATGGTGTTTTCTCAAAGAACTGAAAATTGAACCAGCATCTGGTCCAGTAAATTCACTTCTGGGTATCTGCCCAAAGGAAAAAGATAGTATATCAAAAAGATTCCTGCATGTATATGTTTATCACAGCATTATTCAACTTAGAAAAATGATGGAATCAATCTAAATTTGCATGAATGGATGAATGGATAAAGAGAATGTGATTTGTGTGGGCATACGTACTCTCTCATACATACACACAGGCAGTGTAACAGCAACGCCAATAGTTATAACACTGAATATCACTCAGTCTTTGGAAATAACGAGATCACGGGTTCTGCAGCAACATGGCTAGAATTGGAGACTATCATATAAGTCAAATAACTCAGAAACAGAAAGTCAAATACCTCATTTTCTCATTTATAAGTGAGAGCTAAGTAATGTGTGCACATGGAAATAGAGGGCGGAATGATAGTCACTGGAAATTCAGAAAGGAAGGAGGCTGTGGAGGTGGTGAGGGACGGGAAGTTACCTACCAAATATAATGTACACTATTCAAGTGATGGCTACACTAAAAGCCCAGACTTCGCAAAGCACTGTAGGAAACCTGCACTTGTACCCTTACATTTATACAAATAAAAAAACCTTTAAATAACTTAATCAATTACATGATTCTTTGTATGATAGAAATCTAGCCATTGTGGATTAAAATTGTAAGCTAAAAGTTATTTTCATTCATGAATCAAAATTTAGAAAAGTTTTATCTAATCAGCGCTCGTAACACCAATAGTTATAAAAGTGGAGACTTTTGAACTATCACAGACCATCGAATGCCATCGAATGTGAGAAGAGTGCTATTATCTAAATTTGCCACAATTCCTCCTGGTTAATGTATATCAGATCCCAGTGTATTGCATAATACATACAACAAATGCCAAAAATAGATGATCCTCTGTGCTCTTCAGTTTTCAAGAAGAATGTCTCTTATTCGTTCTTTTTCAAACGTGTCATTGCAAGAGAATTCATTACTCTGGTTAAGACGGAGATAACTTTCCAACTTCTCTGCATAACTTGGATGTCATGTCAGACAAGCCAGGCTATAATATGTGTAAAGATCTTTGGGTCTTCATGGCCCTGACAGCCATCATTGTAGAACGCTCAGCCTTCATAAAAATTATGCTTTTGCTTTCCCATTATCCTCACACTTAACTTTATTCTAGCTAAAGTTATCTTTCAAAATATTTTTATACTTAATATGATTTTGTTGAAAATATTAACCATATAACAGATAAAGTGTCAGGACAGCAAATCTGGTCTCTGCTCTCTCCCAGTAGACTCTGCCTTTTGTCTGCATTATCCTTTCTAACCATAAAAAGGAATCCTCTATTGTAATATATTTTATAATCAGTTTTCTATGCAGACTGAAAATAAGAGTGGTGCCTTTAAAAATTCAAATGTGGTACACTTTGACTTTAAACTCTTCAATTTTTTTCTGATTCATTGCATGCCTGATTAGATTGTCTGACACAGAATACCGTACCTGGATATGCGGGAAACAAAATACCAAAGAACAATGTGTATGATTCTCAAGAGTATCTAACTAAGCCAGTGTTTATTTTCTACTTCAAAAAGTTGTGTGCGTCTGTCTGTGTGTATAAGTTTCATTGAAGATGAGGCAGGTGAGATAAAATGAGACATAAGAAAATCAGTGTGGTGACTTAGGTCCTGAAAGCCTTGATTAATTTACACTGTGTCATTTAATAACCTAGTTCATTTTCACACCACGTTAAAAATAGCATCTTCAATGATAGAAATAAAATGTTCTAGTGAACAGGAACCTAACAAGGGGAACAATTCAGTTCTTTTTATTGTTCTGTAACACTTGCTGGACAAATTAGGAGTGAAGTTTCAAATACTAAATAACCGAGTTTTTCCCAAGCTCTTGAATTCAAACTGTGATTTCGTGATTCACATGAACAATGTTTGGTCTTACTTGAGATATTCAGTGATGAATAAGATTCTGATCCTCCCTAAGAACCAGTAAAATGATACGTTAGAATGTCATTTATTTTAACTACTCAATGTAAAAATAGATCATAAAAGTACACAGTATGATTTTACTTCATTGTTTCTCAGAGACGTAGTTTTTCAAATATTGTGTTGCAATTTCTCTCTACCAATGTTGTTTATCCTCCATTGATTGTTCGGATTCCTCTTCCACGTGTTTCCCTCCAAAAATAAAATTACTCCACTTATGTAATACACTCATAGACATCATAATTATTCTAAATTACAACTTTGAGAAAAGCTTTATGAAGCCTCTTTTTCTTACACTTAAAATTAATCATATATTTCTAACATAAGGTGATAAGACAATGCCTGCTAATTCTACTTGAATTATAAATTTTCTCTCTTGATGGTACACTAAGGGAAAAAAAAAGAAACTCCAGAATTTTACATGGTAGACAAAACTATTAAAATATTTAGATAAAAAAAATTATTTATGAGGTCAAATATATATTTTAGCTTATTTTTTAAATCGTCATGACAATTGGCCGCTTAGCTTGTGTCAACGTTAACAAAAAAGAGTGTCCATATTATTTTGGGGTTATTTTAAATTTCATTTATTTTGTTCTCAGCTACATATCCCTAGATGATTTCCTTCTGCATTTCAGTTATAGGATTCCAGATTTTATGTCAGGAAGAACCTTAAAAAGGGTCAGGAATGTCAGATATATTAAGCAGAGCAGGTGTAAGAGATAATAACAAAGTTCAAGGCGTGCAATCTGCTCTGTGGCTCACAGGTCTGTGGGGTTGAGTGGCTGAGACAGAGCCCTGGTCAGGGTTAAACTCTCATCTGGGCCACGGGCGCTTCTCTCTGCTCTGTCCTTAGAAGCACAGATAAGGTCAGAAACTGGGTGAACCCTGGTTTAGGTGAGAAAGAGCCAGGGAAGTCACAGTTATTTCACAGTCATATTCTTACATGTTCAGTTACAGGAGAAAAGAATATTTATGTTACACTGTGTCCTAGCAGAGTCAAGCTGTGCAAAATGAAAGTTAGAGAAATGAGAAGGAAAACACTTTATTAATCTCATGCCTGTCATTAATTCACAAAGCTATTAGAGAATGTAAATACAAATATATTATTTTAACATTTTGTTGGTTTTGAGCATAAAGTATATATTTTTTGTAGATAACAAGAGGAAAGTCTAAACTAAAAAATTAAAATAAAAAGTAACTGGATCATCCTTGAAATAACAAATAATACAAATAAAAAAGATATTAGTATCATTATATTCTCAAGTTTGCCAGCCAAAGTATTTGTTAATATCAGTTTAACAGTTATATAACATTTTCTACTGTTATATAAATAGAAAGAATTAATAAACAATTTTCCAATTCCGGAAAAGTTTTATTTTCTCTGCAAGGTTTTTTTCTTTTTAGGGTCATTTATATAATTTGTGGGGATTTCTTTACATCATAAAAACTGCCACAAATATTCATGAAGAAAATTATTAGTCTTGGTTGTACCTTATTTTCTTATTATATAATGAATTTAAGTTTTTGTTAGTGCAGACTCTGTATGTATCTATTTCTGTAACTACATATGTAAATGTGCATGTGTAAATGGTTTTTAGGGAGAAAATCCAATATTTACACATGATCAACCACTAATATTTTGAGCAGGAATTTTATATTGCCTCCATTTCAACATCCTGTTGATTATTGAGACTTATCAGGAGAAAAATTAAAGTTATAAATTTGTAAGGCTATATTGAGATATGTCTGTAGTTACACTTTAATCTATATCTCTGCATGTTGAAAATATGCCTTATAAAATATCTATGCTCATAAATAAACTATATTTATTATTATATTTTGATTGATCAAATGAAATACATTTCTACCAGTGAAATAGTAGACAGTCATTTTTCATTGAAAAAGAAACTATCTTCACTCGAAGATGGTTGAAATGTAGGCCTGAGAATGGGTTGAATAATTAAAGTGTGTGTCATTTCTGCACTCTTATGACTGTGATTGAGGAGGGTAATGGAATGGAATTTGTGCACAAGTTAATGGTTTATGGGCAACGGAGCATGGTCTAATGCTTCTAAGTCCTAAACATTTCAGGCACATTGCCTGCTGGCCAGCTTAACACGCACAAGTTTGCCAGGTCTGTACATCAAGGACCCAATAATGTGTTCTCTGCACTGGGGACTAACTTCATGGGGTGGAAGCAGGCGGGGCTGGGGCTTGGTCACTGTATGAAACCCAGCTGAAAAGTCTGAAATAACCCTTCCTGGAATTCTAGCAACATGCAATGGCTGACCTTTCTTGTGAGCCAAGCCTGGACTACTAATACTCCAAAAATAAAGTGATTAGTGTGATTTGAATTTCACTCATCACACACAGGATTATCTGCATTTGTTTTCTGAAGGGCCACATTGAAGGGTACAGTCTTGGAGGGGGGGGGGCTGTCCGAAGTCAAAACATGTTTCTCTAGGACAGAGGAAAATGTTTAGGTGGCTCAGACACCAGAGTAGTTGGTATTCCAGTAGCTTTTGGAGATCATGATGACCTGGATGATAAAACGATTACAATGGAATACTAACATATGCGACGAGTCACTTCTAGGAGGTGTCTACCCAGCCCGTCTTTGCAGCAGACTGGGCGTCCAGAGCACAGAGGAAGCAGCACATTCCGACACGCAGGACTGAGGCCAGAGAGGATTTGACTTCTCTTCTAACTGCGGGAGGGAAACTTAGAACTTTATGACCTCTGCTCAGATCCTGGCTTACTCTCTATGCCAGGGGTCCTCAAACTTTTTAAACAGGGGTCCATTTCGCTGTTCCTCAGACCATTGGTGGGCCAGACTATAGTTTAAAAACAACTATGAACAAATTCCTATGCACACTGCACATATCTTATATTGAAGTAAAAAAAACAAAACGGGAACAAATACAATATTTAAAATGAAGAACAAATAAAGTTAAATCAACAAACTTACCAGTATTTCAATGGGAACTATGGGCCTGCTTTTGGCTAATGAGATGGTCAATGTCCAGTTTCATATTTGTCACTGCTAGTCGTAACAAGTGATGCAAGTGTGCATCAGTTAGTCTAGATCTGGTTGGAGATTTCAGATGTTTCCTTCTGGAAAAAGTCTGTTCACAGACATAAGTGCTACCAAAGATGGTTGCCATCTTGAGTGCATAGTTCCTGAGATTAGGATATGTCTTGGAGGGGAGAGATGCATAGAAATTAGGAAGGCTGCTTGACTTGAATGCATCTTTCAGAGAGTCACAATTCTGCAGTTCAGCCAGTTCCATTTGGTAAATTGTATCCACATTTTCTTTTCCTTTTTTTTTTCTTATTTCAAGATACTTTATTCTTAACACAGGTCACAACACTAAGCTTTTGGCCCATTCTGCCACTGTACAAGCTACAAATGCTTGCTGAGCAGCAGAGGGGTGCTCTTTCATAGCAAGTCTGAAAAGTGAATAAAAATACATATAAAACAGGCCAGGCATGGTGGCTCACGCCTGTAGTCCCAGCGCTGTGAGAGGCCAATGCGGGTGGATTTCCAGTGCTCACAGAGTTCGAGACCAACATAAGCTGGAGTGAGCCAGAGTAAAAGACCCCGTCTCTACTACCAGGAAAGAAAACCACCAGGCGTTGTGGTGGGCGCCTGCAATCTCAGCTACTTGGGAGGCAACTAACAAAAGAATCGCTAAAGGAAGAAAGAAAAAAAAAAAAAACCTCCAAGCTAAGAAGAGTTGAAAGGCAGCTGAAATTAAAAGCAAAAAAGATAAAAATAAAAATAAAAAAATAAAATACATATAAAACAAACATTCAAATAGTTTCCATAGGAATACAGATAAGTGCGACCCCATCTCCTAATCTTACATATTGCTGCATCTGTGCCAACCTTACTCTTACAAAGACATTTCAAAACTAGTAATAATGAAGTTAAATGGTTCCCCCCAAATCCCTTAATTCAAGCTAAACTAGCAGTTAACAGCTACAGAATGATATCTACACATTAACACTAGCTGAAGTACAAGTTGCTGGGTGATGTTTCATTCCACTTTCCCAAGCACAAGACACAGGCAGAGTGCCAACATCCTGCTCTTCTACTTCAGGTAGGTAGTCGGGGCTCTGGATTTGCTGCATGAGTTGTCACATTGGTCCTGACATCACATAGTAGATAGTCGGTCTCTGGAATCCACTGAAAGTAGAAGCAGCAGCTACAGTGTAAGTGCCCATATTTTCAAAGAGCATCCAGTCACCCACATGCATTTCTGGCAGGTCACAGCACTCAACTATCCAGTCCAGACCATTGCATGTTGGTCCCCATATGCTGGATGAATAATACTTCTCCTCTGATTTAGGTCTCTTTTGTAGAAGAGGCTTTACATGAGCATGATCATAAAGGATGCAATTAAACAATCTATATACTCCATCATTGATGTGATATATAAAGGTTTGTTCACTGGACTCATCTTCATCATCAGAGCCTATCTGTTCCTTTAATATAATTTTTTTGGCAATGATATTAACTGCAAGTGTGAAGGCTGATGCAGCATAATATCTGCCTGGCTCAGCTATGATTCTCACTTCAGAGTCTGATGGAAAGTACTTGACCAATGCTGGGTTGATTACACCAGTGATCTCCTCAAATTTAAGCTTCACATCCTCAGATTCAGGAAAGCCACCACCAATATCAAGCAGGTACATGCTGAAACCAACCTCAGCTGCCATGTCAAAGACACAGCAGGCATCAGAGATTGCCTGCATGAAGGTCTCAGGATCAGTACAGCCACTTCCTACATGGAAGCTGACACCAATGACATCAATATTTACCTCTTTTGCCTGTTCCAAAATAAGTCCGCTGGTTTTGAGTGTGGCACCAAATTTAACACTGAGTCAACAGACTGCTCCAGACTACCATCAGTGGCAATCTGCAAAACCAACTTGGCCTTTGGATATGCTCTGGCAACTTTCATCAACTCGACTTCACTGTCAAAAGTCACCAGCTGGACCGCATTATTGGAAGTGTACTTAATTTGAGACACTTGTTTACAAGGATTTGCATAGATAATCCTCTCTGGAGGCACCCCAAGACTTTGTACCACTTGTATTTCAGTCTTGCTAGCACAGTCAAATCCTGTTACAATGGCAGTGAGGGTCTTCACAATGGCTCTACTGTCATAACATTTGACTGCATAAAAGGGAGTGACACGAGGCAGAGCTTTTAGCCATCTTTGGTGTTTCTTCAGAACATCTCCAAGGTCTGTTACATAGAAGGCATCCTTATCAGAATAGAAAACTTCATTGATTTTTTGGTCCAGAATGTCGTTGGCAGTAAAACCTTCATCAAGCAAGTGGCAGTCAAACTCTTCATTACTAATGTTGTTCATGGTTCCTTGATGCTTTTTTGAACAACTAACAGAAGGAATTTAAAGAAATACTTCAGCTTCTTACAAAGGCAATTCTCCAGGAATTCTGAATCCCACTATATGTGTCTTCCGAGCAACAGTGGAAACGTTCTTAGAGCATCTGGGCGCCACAGGCCAGCCCCATGGAGAAGCCAGAAAGCTGCCATCTGTGCAGAGCTAGAGCCACAGGAGCCCTCGGCCACCCTGCAGCACCCATCAGCACCTGGCTCCCACCTGCCGGAGACGCCAGCTGGAGGTGGTGCCAGAGCAGCTGGCAGAGGGGCGGCCGGGGCGGCAACTCCAGGGACTGACCTCCACATTTTCAATGTCAATAGAAAATGGGTTATGGAAAGGCTGTATGTCCTGTTCATGGAGATGAAGCTCTTTAAATCTAAATTGGAACTCCTTTTGCAACTTTTCTAGTGAATCCACACGTTTTGTTTCGGAATGCAACCAGTGGTTTTTCTGCCAACAGATTTTGCGGCCCAGGATGAGTCCGCTGCTAAACAGGATGGGCAGCAGAGGCAAAAACACCCAGTGGGCTGGATAAATGTTCTCGGCGGGCCACATGTGGCCCACAGGCCATAGTTTAAGGACCCCTGCTCTATGCAATTGCTGTTGAATACCAGCTTCCTATTATAGCTTCCAGCTACAACTCTTCCCCAGAAACCTGCTTTGACCTGAGAGGAGACACCCAAAAGGGAAAAGACAGGTGGGGCCCATCCCCTTATGGGCGATCAGCCACCCTTCTTCCTTTTTTTTTTTTTTTTTTTTGCAGTTTTGGCCTGGGTCAGGCTTGAACCTGCCACCCCCAGGATATGGGGCCAGCACCCTACTCCTTGCGCCACAGGCACCACCTAGACACCCTTCTTCCAAGAGGAAATTACAGCAATCTATGACCCAGCTTCCAGTTCCTATTGGCACAACACAAAGTGTTTCTGGAAACTGTTCCTGCACTCCCTCCCTCTCAGGCTGTCTTAAAGGGCACTTCCTCAATAACCACATGCACCCAAATGCCTGACTCACTGGCTTCAAGAGAACTCCAATCTGAGTGGAGGTCTCCTGGCTACATTTGTGTCCTTGTTATTTGTTTTGCACTTCTCTTTACATTAAATAACACTTCTCAGTATACCACTTCTTAGCAAGCACATGCTACAGATAGGGGAGATAGCAGGACACAAACATAAAATTTGGCACAGGTGTACCAGAAAAAAAAATTTACCGGGCAGCACCTGTGGCTCAAAGGAGTAGGGCGCTGGCCCCATATGCTGGAGATGATGGGTTCAAACCCAGCCCTGGCCAAAAACTGAAAAAAAAAATGTATCAAAGTATAATAATTAGTATATAGTTCATTAAAAAAAACCCTCAAAAACATAAATTTTTTTCTTTGTCATAGGAAGAACGACACCCCCCTGAAAAAATAATAATGTTCTATTGCCAATACTCCAACCAGAATTAGCATGGATATAATATATGATACAAGAAAAAAAGGATAAAAAGTTAAGTTTTATGTTAATTTGAAGCTTATGCATGTGAATTTATAAAATTATAGAAAGGCATTTCTATAAAGTAGAGATGAAACTGCCTTCAGAGGTAGTATTTCATTTAAATAGCCTGTACCACATACCGTATTGGATGTGGTACTCGGCATATTTTAATTTTCTCTTCTGTTCTTGTAAACAGAAAATAGGTTTGAAATATACTAGTTTACACCACAACAAGCAATATTTTTAGCCATGCATATTTCATATATATATATGTCATTATATATCCTGTGTCTCTGTTTTTTTTCACCCTACCTTAAGCATCCCAGCATAAATTACTTTCCTCAACTTATACCAACTTTCTGTTTTTCCTTCTCCACCATGCCAATTTTATAATTACAACATTCACAGCTGACAAGGAAAAGAAGAAAGTACTAACCCCTACTTAAAACTAAAAATGTTTGTCTCATGTCACACAGCTAATTAGTGAAATAGCTAAGATCACTTAAATTTCAAAAGATAAAAAGCCTAAAAAAATCTTTCACTATGTCAAATTGCAAGTATAATTATCTTACTCAACACAGGAAAATAATCTTGTCCTTTCTACGTGTGACACTTTAGGATATCAAAGCAATTGAAATTGAAGTAAACTGATATTTTTCAGCTTTCTAACCTCTTTTGCAATATTCTGCAAATATTCTTAGGTAAAAATCTTAACTCTAAAATTATTACTTGGCTTTTCAAAAAAGAAATTATCTTGCTTCAAATAAGGGGAGAAGACCAGATCAGGAAGAAAAATTCACAGGTTTATTTGAATATAAAATGACCTTTGTGTGATTGGAAGTATACTAACAAATAATTACTGAAGGAGTAGTATTTTGTTACTATTCCACAATCCTCTGGTTTATTCTTTGTGAAAAATTCTATGTTAATACTCATGAGTGAAAAACCTCACTAGTTGTTGGTTTTTTCAGGTACTAAAACACTATTTTATTATCCTTAAAATGGTAGAAATAACTCCCTTTTACTTCTTTGTCCTCAGGAACTCATTACAATGTTGATCGCAAGAGCAGACATTCATATTTTGTTCCTGATCATAGAATTAAAAAGTCCAGTTTTCCATGATTAAATATGATGTTACCTATGGTCTTTACATAGATATCTTTTATCAGGTTAAAGAAGTTCTATTCCAATTTTGTTAAGTGTTTTTATCATGAAATGATTGCTGTTTTTTGTCAAATTCTTTTTCCACATCTAATTAAATGATCATAAGATTTTTTTTCCTTATGTTTATAGTCTGATGATATAATGCATTACCTTGACTGATTTTCAGATATCAAATCAATTTTTCATCCCTGGGATAAATCTCATTTGGTCATGACATATTATTTATATAGATATATGTATTGCTGAGCGTAATTTACTATTATTTGGTGGAGAATTTTTGGAATTCTATTTATAGGAGAAACTGGTTTGTAGATGTTTTTCTTGTGATATCTTTCTCTGATTTGGTGTCAACTAGCTCATAAAATAAAATCAGTTGAGAAGTTAATACTCCTATTTTTTGAGAGTTTGTGGAGAATTTTTATTAATTTTTCTTTGAATGTTTGGTAGGGTTCAGTGGTAAAATTTCCTAGTACTAACATTTTCTTTGTCGGTGGTTTTATGATTAATACTTCAATCGCGTTACTTGTTATAGATCTATTCATATTGTATATTTCCTATTGGGTCATTTTCATTAGTTTGTACCCTTCTAAGAATTTGTTTGTTTTATCTAAGTATCTAATTTTGTACTATACATTTCTTCAGGATGGTAACAATATACTCTCTCTCCTTTCTGAGACTAGTAAATTGAAAATTGAATCTACACTTTTTCTTCCTCTCTTTTCTTGATCTATCTAGCCAAAGGTTTGCCAATTTTGTTATATTATTAAAAGCAAGTGCTTTTGGCATTACCATCATTTTCAACTTTGTTTATTGTCCATTATACTAATCTCTGCTCTAATTTTTCCTTCTTTTTTTTCCTTGTTAGGTCTATTATTATTTTTTTTTTCTGGTAGCTTGAAGTGTGTGGTGGAAAGTTAGTCTATTGATTAGAAATCCTTCCTTTTTCTTAGTAGGCATTTATAGCTAAATGTTGCTCTAAGCACTCCTTTACCTGTACCTAAGTTTTGCTGTGCTGTGTCATTGTATGTATACATCACAAAGTATTTTCTGATTTCTCTTTCAATTTTGTTGACTCATTTGTTATTTAGGAATGTATTGTTAAATTTCCACATTTGTTTGTTTCCTGCTATTTTCCTGCTATTGATGTCTAATTTAATTCTATTGGAATTGAGACATACTTGCTATCATTTCTGTCATTTAAAGTTTAGTGAGGTTTGTTTTATGGTCTACCATATAGTTTCTCCTGAGGAATATTCCTTGTGCCCCTGAAGGAATGTCCGTTCTATTGTGGGGTGGAGTGTTATACACATAGAGATGTGTATTAGATCTATTTGGTTCAATGTTTCTGTTTTATTATTAACCTTTGTGGTATTCTTTCTATACATTATTAAAAGTAGGATATTGAAGTCTCCAGTAATTATTGTCGAATTGTCTAGTTTTCCATTTCTGTCAACTTTTTCTTTATGAATTTGGTATCTGTTCTTTAGTTTATTTATATTTATAAATTCTGATAGACTGATACATTTATCATTCTGAAATATCCCTCTTTATGTCTAGTAACCATTTTTTATTTAAAGTCTATTTAAGAGAAGTTTTAAATTCACCTTTATTTAAGTCACAAATATATATACATACTGTCTCTTCTAAAATCCTAATACTTAGAGGAAGTGGTAACAGTGTGAAATAATTTTGATTTGAGATTTGAGACAGATAATCATTATCCGTATCAGATAATGATTATGATGATGGGTAGATGAGCATATACAAGAGTCACATTTGACTTCTACAGTTATAAGAGGTTCTCAATTGTGACGTTTTCATTTTTTGTTACTGGTAAATATTGATTATTACAATTGTAATAGTTTTATTTTTTTCTTAAAATTTGTATACCATTATTCGGTACCCACTGTAAATAAATATAGTAGTAAAGGACAGGCTGCCTGTTAGAGTTAGTATATATACCTGTATTCCCTAACTTTGTCCACAGAGAAAGCTTAAAACCAATGATCCTTCAAAAGCAGCAGTAATGAGGCACTCAGAATTTATTCTTTAAATATTATTTATTTTCCAAGAATCATGGTTGTGTGAGATGTTAACACTAAGGAAAGTTCATGATGCCCTTTCAGAGAATTTCTTTCTAATAATTATCACTTTTATGTAATTTAAAAATAACCCCATATAAAACAATTTTTAAAATATTTCAGATGCATAGCACAAAACAATGTACTTTCACCTTTACACTAGCAAGTGTGTAGTTCTTATGAAAAACCTTACTGTTGTAAGTACTAACTTGTATTACCTCACTGTATCCTCATAGCAATGCAATAGAGTTGACACAAAATCTCAAAATTGCAGATGCTGGCACAGATGTGCAGAGAAAGGAACACTTTTACACTGCTGGTGGGACTGCAAATTAATACAACCTTTTTGGAAGGAAGCATGGAAAAACCTCAAAGAACTCAACCTACACCTTCCATTTGATCCTGCAATCCCATTACTGGGCATCTATCCAGAAGAAAAAAAAAAACTTTTATTATAAAGACGCTTGTACTAGGCTGTTTATCGCAGCCCAATTTACAATTGCTAAAATGTGGAAATAGCCTAAATGTCCTTCAACCCAGGAATTCTGATAGATTGATACATTTATCATTCTGAAATATCCCTCTGGTAAGCTATGGCATTTGTATACGATGGAATTTTACTCAGCCATCAAAAACAATGGAAACTTTGCAGCGTTTGTACTAACTTGGATGGAGGTGAAACACATTATTCTTAGTGAAACATCACAGGAATGGAGAAGCATGAATCCTATATATTCAACTTTGATTTGAGGACAATTAATGACAATCAATGACACAGTGGGGCATGGGGGAAGGAGAGAGCAGACAGAGAAGGAGGGAGTGGGTGAGGGAAAGAAAACCAAAAAAGAAAATAGTGACTAACTTTCACATAAA
>CAUYRH010031712.1:0-10133 GCA_963574655.1 Perodicticus potto
AGTAGCTGGGACTACAGGCGCCCGCCACAACGCCCGGCCATTTTTTGGTTGCAGCCGTCATTGTTGTTTGGCAGGCCGGATTCGAACCCGCCAGCTCAGGTGTACGTGGCTGGCGCGTTAGCCTGTTGAGCCACAGGCGCCAAGCCAGTAATCATAGTTTTCAATGTGAATTTTAAAATAGTACAATAACCGATGAACAATTTTCAAAGTGAGAAATATTTTAAAAAATGGTACTTATTCTGTAATAATGGAGTGATAATTACTACTAACGATATGATAACAATAACACTGGATTGAAATTATGCCCATTTTTTTCTGCATGTGTCCTTCAAGAAGTATGGTGGCGAAAACAGACATAAAACATTTATACAATTTATATAATAATAATAATGTGGTTTCTTTTTTTTGAGACAGAGCCTCAAGCTATCACCCTGGATAGAGTGCTGTAGCATCACAGCTCACAGCAACCTCCAATTCCTAGGCTCAAGCGAGTCTCCTGCCTCCGCCTCACAAGTAGCTGGGACTACAGGAGCCCGCCACAACGCCCGGCCATTTTTTGGTTGCAGCCGTCATTGTTGTTTGGCAGGCCCAGGCTGGATTCGAACCCGCAAGCTCAGGTGTACGTGGCTGGCGCCTTAGCCCATTGAGCCACAGGCGCGGAGCCAGTAATGTGGTATCTTGTAATGGAAATTATCAATCCTCAGCAATAAGACTGAACTGAGTTCTAACTGGTTCCCATATCACAATGAGATTCTAAAACAAAATTTATTGTCTCCTTTAAAAGCAACAAAGGTGACCATTCCAAATTCAGCTCTGGGAATTACCTAATTCTGAGCTGGAGTAATCATTGATTATCCAGGGAAACACAGGGTACTGGGAGAGGTCGTTGCAGCTGCGGTCGGCCAGGTTGTTGAGGTGCAGGAGGTACTGGTAGTTGGACAGGTGCCCTCGCTGCCACTGCAGCGTGTAGCTCTCGGCTGTGTGCTCTGCCACATGGTGCTCTGGAGGCAGAAGACACAGAGTCCGCCACCGAAGGCCACAAATAGCTGGCCAATTTTAACTTAGTAAGGAAAAGCTACATGCTTATCATATAGACCCGTCAATACATTTTTGAGAAATATATTTTAAGAAAAAAAAGTAACTAGCTGTTGGTTTACTTTCACAAAGTAATTGTTCAGTTAATTACCTGTAAGGTTGAGGAGGGGAAATTAATAATAATATTGAACTACTATCTAACCCCCCCAAAAGATGATATGAAATAAACAAATATATGTAAAAGTGTGGAGCAAACAGATAAATATTATATGACAATAGGTAATACCTATACAGTAAATGACAAAGAATTCCTCCACATAAGCTTAATCTTAATGCATTTAAAAAAACTATGGCCATTTGTGAAAGCTCGTTTCCCAAATGTTTATAAAATCGAAACAAAAAAATCTTTTGTTTTCTTACAGATGTGGAAGAGATATACTACTGTTATACTATTTGATAAACTATTTGTCAATGGCTGTGTATTATTTGTGCATGTGAGGACTAAGGAAAAGAAACTGCTGAAGAAGAAGAAAGGTATTTGGCAGGGGGACCAATTCTCAAACTGGAAGAACCAGAGAGCCTCCCCGTCCCTGATATAAATGAGATCACAAATAACACACATCAGTGAGAACTTTCCTTTCCAACAGTGTAAAATGAGTCCACTGTCCTACAAGTGGGTTTTCTGCTGTGTTTAGAAAATTCTACTTTTAACTTTTTACTGGATGCATCAAGCAACTTCACTTATGGTGATCCAACGTTTATTCTTATTTACTTTTACCAAGTTTCCTCCCTAGGGGAAAAGGCTTCAAAACCAAAACACTTCTCCTCTCATTTTCTGCCCTTCAAACCTCAAAAGAATCTTAGGAACAATCTTAGATAAGCTCATGGAGAACTGAAGACTTTAATAGAAGACAGACATTGTATTAATAGATCATGGCAAGGTTTTTGAGGTTTTAAAGGACTCATACAAAAGTTAAGGTTTTTGTTTTAATCACGTTATAGTTAGAAAAATAAAATTAAAAAATTTAATCCTGAGATGGCATAAAGCAAACTTGTTCCAAAGCTATACTTATTCATTAAGTTAATCTGAATAACTTAATGTGTAAAGAAAAAAAGGTATTAACTATAAACCTATGTAAAATAAAAATGTTTTCCTTACTGAAAGCAAACTATTCCTCCTTGAGGGGAAATTTCTAAGGGAAGATGTACTTCATTATTTATTTCATAATTGGCTTCACGGTATACAAAATTAAAATGGTATTAATAAAATCACAACATCTGTTTTTAAGAATCATTCTATTATAGTCATCTGGCAACTTTGTAAATAAGAATAACTTGGTCATACAACTTAATAAAAAAGTTTATGGTTGAAAAGAAAAACATAGGTAGATGTTCTCTCCGAAAGAGGTGAAAAATCCATATTTTCCAGGACATATTGAGGAAACAACATTAATTAAAATCAAATTACACTAAAAGGGCACTATATTCAGCATAGAAGGTTCCTAAATTCCTTTTGCATTATCTTTTGTCTTTATGATTAAGACCATAATCAATGACCACAAACAGATGACTGGAGAACTCAGCGTCCCACACCAAGAAACTGGGAGTCTCGGTTTTCATAAACTCATATAAGATGTAAGTGGAAATAAAAATATTTGGGTAGATTCTTCATAATCCATTCAATTTGGACTGGCATGAAGGCAGGAAAACATTTAAATATATTTATCAAGAGTTTTAAAAATACACAGCATGAACCATTACCAAGTGAATTCCTATTTCCCATAGTTTTAAAAAATATTATTTTGGCAATTAAGATAAATGATAAGAAACAAATAGAACCATGGAAAGGTGATTCTAGATCCAGCATATTTCTCCTCTTATTTCCTATCCAGTCTCGTAGGAGTTGAACTACCTTCACAGGAACAGATATAAAGGAGGTTAGAGCCAAACCGAGGTATGTAGCAATGTAAAAGTAGAGATCATCTCTCTCTTGAGGTTCATAGAACTTTAGGTAGATGTCTGAACACAGATCATCTTCTGTGCAAAATACTTCCAAGCCCTATAGATTCAGAAAAAAAAAAAAAGAGAATAAAACGAATTGCTCTTTATTCATCTTGCAATCCCAAAAAGTAATTATACGAGCTTTACAATTTAACATGTTTACATTAAACACATTTTTTATTTTTATCTAGTGTTCATATTTCCAACTAGAAATGTGATTCGGTGAGAGACAGAGAGAGAGATATATATGTCTGTGTTGTAAATACATAGGTAAGTTGCATTTATCAGCTTCCTGAGAATAAGACACGTATCTTAACTAAATTTTATAAAATTCCCTTTGTGCTGAATCTTTATTGATAATAACTTTTGTGAATTTATTATTTTGAAATTCGAACTTGGCTGACCCATGTCTGTATACCTCCTCTTCAAAAATAAACGGTTAGCTTTCTTTTATAAATTAAATAATTATATACATGTAACAATCTGATCATTGAATAACCCGGTCAGTTAATAAGTAATAATTATTTTTAAGAAAATTATGAGCTTTGTGAGTATGTGCTAGTTAGGCTGAGACAGCAAAGGAATAGAAAAAAAAGAATGAAAGCCTGGCGTTGTCCTAGGTTTAAAGGCAGGCGTCACATGTGTTAGTGAAGGAATTTAGGAAGTTAACTCCTGGAGTCCCAACTTCTTTGTCTGTAAAGTATGAGAACATCTACCTCAAAGGGATTATGATGGCAAATGAAATACTATAGTAGAACCTCGGTAAGTTGACCACCTCAAAGGACTGTAACAAACTGGTCAACATAAAGAGGTGGACCGCCTGTACTGATTATGTACATGTGGTGCTGGTCGGGTCTATGACAACTAGGTCAACTAAAGGAGGTGGTCAGCGTAGGGAGGTGGTCAGCTATGGAGGCTCTACTGTATATATAAACTGCCTGATACACAGAAACCAGTTAATCAATGTTCATTTCTTCTCTTTTTCTGACTGTAACCTCTATTCCTAAAGGAAGAGATTTTTAATAACATCTGTTTCCTTAAGCCTCTATTTGCACTAGAAATGGAAAGACCACCTTTTAAGTAAAATAGGAAGCAAAACAGTTACACAAATTAAAAATACAATAATGAGATCGATAAAATTCCACAATGCTTATGTAATGCCATCGAGTTATTGGTTAATTTTCAAAGGAGAAATATGCCTTTATATTGGCTGTCAAATTAAAACGCCTTGGCATCACACCTGTAGGGATTAGTTAATGAAGTAAATGTGTAAGACAAACCCAAATGTGGGTTTGTCTCACTCAGGGGAAGGGGGGGAAGAACCGTCCAAATGATGTAAAAGGTTATTTTGTCCATTTCTCTCTCTCACCAAGCCCAACGGTTGATTTAAGTTAACTGTGAATACACTACTGTTCCACTGAATTAGTACAATAATATCTTCCAGTCTTTACTTAGTGACCTAGGTGCTGTGAATGGTGTTGGCAGAAGCACTGCATGGGCTCTGTATATGTTATGTTACCTAAGCCTAGAATCTCTGAGACCACAGGAGAAACTCAAGGGCACTCTAGTCTTCTTGCTCTTACAGACAAAAACATTTTTGCAAAAGGGCTTTTTCTCTACAGAAAGGAGTATTTTTTTCTTTCTTTTCTGTCCCTGTCTCTCTTTATTGCTTCCATTACCCTCCCCTGTCTTTTCTCTCCTTTTTTTTTTTTTTTTTTTGTGGCAGAATCTCACTTTGTTGTTCCAGGTTGGAGTGCCTTGGCACAAATTCCTGGGCTGAGCCGATCCTCCTGTCTCAGCCTCCAAGTAGCTGGGACTACAAGTTCCTGCCAGGATCCCTGGCTTTAGCTCCCTTTTCTAGAAAGGAGTTATTTCTTCTTCTAGTTTTTCCAAAAGAAAGAGCAGCAAAACTCAGAGTCCATTTGCTTACAAACCACATACTCGACTTTTCAAACATTCCCCAGGTGTCTAAGTCACCATACCCCTGTCTACACGGAATCATCTGCCTAGAACCGGACTGAGCGGAGCTCACCAAGGGCATGAGGCCGTGCCTTCTCTTGTAAATGCGCCGGACATCTTGGAGTGTTATCTGGACCACAGGTTTCTTTAGAAGTAGAAAGACAATTTCAAACATCAATATACTGACACAATTAGAAGTTGCTCTTTAGTATCATGAAGGAGAAAAAACGCCCAAGTCTTGCCTTCCCGATGAACAACTGGGAAGGGAGATCTCAACTGAGACACAGCTAGTTTCACATTCTAATTTTTAGGAGCTTTCTGGCCTTGGGCGAGTCTCACCACGCCCATTCAATGCTCCCAACAAGACAACCACCACCCATCAGGTCCCTGTAAGATTCTGGGGGGATGAAGCAAACTAAAGGGCTGGCATAGATAAGCTCTCAGGAACTGCCCTCTACCTTTTAGATCAGTGGTCTGTTCAGTACTGACATCTTTAGGGGGGGATCCTATCTTTTATCTCTTTAAAATATTAGAGGTTTATTGAGGTTCACAAATTCCTATAGCATAAAGCAAGGCCTTTAAACTTTTTCTTAATGAAGAAGAACATTTTCTTGCTTCTCTAGAGTCTTAAAGTGCTAGTAAGCGCGGAATGAGGCTAAAGGCAGGACACTGGCCGGCGGCGGAGCCTCCGCAGTCCGTCCGGGAGGGGGAAGGGCCCGCGGGGGCGGCGCCAGGGCGGAGCGAACGCCCCGAGGCTGCACGTCCCTCCGGGCACTGCTGTGCTGCACACCGGCCCGGAGACTGGGCAGACAGGAGTTCTCACCGACGGATCCCTAGGCTACGGCCCTCAGGCATTTTTCTAAAAGTTTCTGATCAAGCGATAGTAACAGTGGGAGCGAAGCTGCTGGAGAAGGCCACGGACACGCGACGCGGCCAGCGAGGCTCGCCCCCTAGCGGACAGAATCGGCCCAGCGCCGTCCGTCACTCCGAAAGCAGGTGTTTTAGTGCCACGTAACGGCCAGCGGGAGAAGTCCCAGGGTGTAGCTTTCTTTGGCGGAAAACATTCCTTAAGCTGCCCTGCCTATTGGCCCAACCACGCTACCAGAATGTATTAGGATTTAGAACACTAAAAGGGGGCCAGATCCAGACAAGCGACAGATCTTTACAAGTTCCCGTGTAGAAATCTGAGTTTATCTTTGCTTTCTGGCCTAACAAGTCTGATGTCATTGCGGAAGAGAAGATGTTTCCAAACTCCTGAGCAGGAGCCCCTGACTCTCTGCGCACCTCCGAGCCAGCTGACAGGGGAGCTTCTCCAAGAACAATTTAGACCTGCCGACTTTGTTTACAATCAAGGAGAAACAAGAAATACCACCATGCGCGTACCTATAAGCAAATATACAGAAAATATCTATTTCTCTTTAATCACAGTAAGTTTCACTGGTCCCTTCTCGGGAGTGCTTCCTAGCCTAAAAGTCTCAGTCTCTATAGATCTTTACTGAAATCGGCAGGGGCTGGGTTTCTTTCCACAACATTGGGAGCAAATCCCCTTCCCCCCCAACTGAAAGGTGAGGGAGGAAGTCAGACTCAGCGACTGTGCATCAGGATTACACAGGGAGTCGTAAAATAAATACACAGATGTGGTGGGGTGGATGGGGGGGACCAAGTGATTTGGGTCCTCACCAAAATGGGAGGGTACTGGGGCAGTGAAGCCAAGCTCTGGCAAGAGCGCTTAGGGATGGAGGCGGCTCTGCACCTGACCCGGCCTACGCACCGGGTACCCGTTGAGAGGCTGAAAATACAGGTTTGTGTCCGTGATGCACACGTGTCCAGGGTTCGTCACCAGCGGCGTCACCATTTCTGCCTTGCATTCCATGTGCAGCTTTTCTGAAACACTTTGGAACCTGAAAATGTGTTTTTCAGGAAAAGAAAGAAAAATCAGAAACGGATCTACATTGTAGGTTTACCTAAGGGGGCTACAGTGTAACTTTGTGTGTTATTTATGAAAACACAGCATTTAAAACCAGAAAAATGGTAATATAAATCAGTTGCTTAGATAAAACTAATATCTTTTTAAATGGCATAATAAAAACTAGGTTTTTAAAAATAGACAAATATGTATCACAGAGGCAAAAGTATACAAATGAATAATAGCAAATAACCCTTTAGCTGAACTCATTCCTCCCAAAATAAATCAGCCTCGAAACTATTCTTACATAAACATAATTTTCTATTTTTGTGTCATTACAACCTATTTTTGTAAATGTATAAACAACTTTGGCACAGATGGCATTTATTTCACTGCACACTTTATAAGGCTCTGACTACATAATTACAATTACTTGAATGTCATTTCTAAAGTACAAACTTTTGTGAATTTATTGCAGGAAATCAAAGAGGATCTATCCACTGCTCACTCCTAAAATAGTTAATCAAGAGTCCATTCTCCTTTTGTTTTCTAAATTAAAAAAAAAATAGGGGGAAAACCAAATCATCAAAATTTTCAGGCCATTACTTAAATAATTGAGTTAAAATAAATCTCTTTATAAATAACAGGACAAAATGTACAGGTGCAGACTTCCACTTCAAGTCCGGGTAAGCCTCGCAGCTCTCGTCCTAACAAAACAGCTGCATAAGCTGAATAATCCTCATGCTTTCTGTAAACCCACTGAAAAGCTGAGGATGTGCAGAAACGTAAATGAACATTAATTGCTAAAAGGAAAAATGGGACCGAGAACAGAGGAAGTAAGGGCTGTTGGACGATGAGGGAGTTTCAGGGAAACAGAAATCCAGGGTCTGGAACGGAGAGCAAAGAAAAGCTCCCTGAGATGGGAACACACTGGTGACTGGGGTGGAAAGCAAGAGAAATCTCCTACGGTTCTGAAGCTAGCGGCTGAGCTGTAAGGCACAAAGATAAACTCCAGAATCCTTCAAAGGATTTGAGGTCCCTCAGAAGAGAAAGTCTTGAGCACTCCTTCAACAGAGTTGTAGGCAGTATTGTCTGGGAATTTAACCTTTGCCACAGCAAAGTCTTATTGTAATCCAGCCCAATTACAGATTCCACTGACACAGCTCCCCAGTATAAGTGGCCTCACAGAATAAGGGCTGGGTCTCACCACGCTGGAGGTAAATAGTATTTACTTCAGTCTCTATACCTCCTTTTTAAACAAAAGGTCCGGCAAATTTCAAAACAGGTCAACAAAAATTGTCTTAATTAAAACAAAATATAAGGAGGAAAAAAGGGGAAACATGTAGAGGACGATGCCTTTGAGGCCGAGGGAATGCATAAAACATACTAGCGTGAGTGTAACTTCAGTCAGAAGAGAAGACAGAAAACAGGACGGAAGAAATACTGAAGGAGAGAATGGCCGAGAACTGAGGGGACATCAATTTACAGAAACATGTTATTCCAAAACTCTGTGCGACATTGTTAAAAAATACGTATTTAGGCCAGGAGTGATGGCTCAAGACTGTAGTCCTAGCACCTTGGGAAGCTGAGACGGGGGGATTCCTTGAGCTCACAAGTTTGAGACCAGCCTGAGAAGAGCGAGACCCCGTCTCTACTAAAAACAGAAATACCTGGGGAGTGTTGTGGCAGGTGCCTGTAGTTACTTGGGAGGCTGAGCCAAGAGGATCATGTGACCCTCAAGAGTTTGAGGTTGCTGTGAGCTTTGACACCACAGTACTCTACCCAAGGTGACAGAGTGAGACTCTGTCTCAAAAATAAATAAATAAAATTTAAAAATACGTATTTGGTCTTTGGTACCAGTTCCTGGCATAGAGCTCCTAATCCCTTGGGATTTCCTTGATGACAAGAGTATCTTTTGTTATAATGGGAGACTCCCGAACGGCTTCCTGGACGAGGCTGGTCACTGGACACCAAAAAGACCAATTCATGATTAGAGCCTTGGCACTTTCACCACTCCTACCCCCACCATCCTCAAGAAAGGGGAGGGAAGTTGGAGACTGAGGGAGGAATTGACTATGCCTTCGTGATGAAGAGAGGTTTCAGACTGGAGAACACGTCTATGAGTGAGGCAAACTCCAATTCCATGGAGACAGAAGCTCCTGTGCCTGGGGCCCTTCCTGGCCTCGCCCTCTTCATCCGGCTGTTCGTCTGTATCCTTTAGCACATCCCTTATTAACATAATAAACTAGTAAACATAAGTAAGTGTACCCGAGTTCTGTAAACCATCCCAGCAAATGAGCAAAAGTGAAGAGGGGGGTTGTGGGAACCTCTGGTCCCACAGGTGACAGCCTGAATCTGTGACCGGCATCTGAAGTGGGGAGTCGTCATGCCGAACCTGTAGGTCTGGCCAACTCTAGGCCACAGTACCAAGTCTGAACAGGACTGCAGAACAGCAGGTGGTGTGAGAGAGCTGCTCGGTGTGGGAATAAGACCCCA
Organism: Perodicticus potto; assembly: GCA_963574655.1. Taxonomy (NCBI): domain Eukaryota; kingdom Metazoa; phylum Chordata; class Mammalia; order Primates; family Lorisidae; genus Perodicticus; species Perodicticus potto. The sequence goes on from CAUYRH010031712.1 coordinate 9,398, forward strand.
CGCCTTGTTGCTACTGTGTTAAGTGTGGTAGGAAAAAGGTGGTTTACTTTTTCCGATTATACATTCTGAAACTCTCAAGCAGAATAAGCACAAAGAAAACCACATCTTGCATTTAGGTGACAATAATCAACATGTGACTTTTTACAAGAAACAAGGGGATGAAAATCTTTGAAGTGGCGAAAACACCTGTCAACCCAGAATTCTATATCCCAAAAATGAAGGTGAAATAAAGACCTTTACAGACAGACAAAGCTGCTTTAATCTCTAACAGATCTGCATTATTAAAAACAGGTACAGACAAGCCGGGCGTTGTGGTGGGTGCCTATAGTCCCAGCTACTCGGGAGGCTGAGGCAAGGGAATCGCCTAAGCCCAAGAGTTGGAGGTTGCTGTGAGCTGTGATGCCACAGCACTCTACGGAGGGCGATAGAGTGAGACTCTGTCTCTACAAAAAAAAAAGTGAGACTGTCTCTAAAAAAAAGAAAAAGAGGTACAGAAAGTTCTTTCAGACTAAAGATAAATGATAGCAGATGAAATGCTGGATCTGTGCACAGAGGAAAGAAAAGGAATAGAGGAAAGAAAGGAATAGAAAGCATAAGCATTTAAATAGCAAAGTAGGCTCGGCGCCTGTGGCTCAACGGGGTAAGGCGCCAGCCACGTACACCTGAGCTGGCGGGTTCGAATCCAGCCCCGGCCCGCCAAACAACAATGGCAGCTGTAACTAAAAAATGGCTGGGC
>CAUYRH010031713.1:0-31547 GCA_963574655.1 Perodicticus potto
AGCAAGAAAACAAACCACATGAAATGGTAGCTACTGGAATTATGGAAACTTTTGATAGTAAGAGAAGAAACCTTGCCCCAAAAGGCCTCTAAATAGTGAGGAGAATTATTTCCAGGAATACTCATTTTTCCCCAAACTCTCAAAAAACAGACAACTAATATTTATAAATAAAAATAGAAGATAATTTCAAAAAACAGATCATGACAAATCTTATAGACAATAGAAAAAGAAGAAATCCTTCAAATTCATTCTACTATGTCTGGATATATCTGATATTAAAATTGGAAGAATATATTATTATAAAGGGAAATTACAGACCTATTTCACTTATAAATGTAGATGCAATATCCTAAACAACATATTAGCAAGTTGAATTAAAAGTTATTGTTCAGGGCAATGCCTGCAGCTCAAGGAGTAGGGCGCCAGCCCCATATACCAGGGGTGGTGGGTTCAAACTCGGCTCTGGCAAAAAAAAAAGAAATAGAGCAATCAACCTTTCACTATTAAAAAATATAACATAAAAAAATTATTGTTCAAATAATGTACTTTGGTCAAAATTAAATCCAACTTATGAGAGAATTAGTCACTATTTTCTTCTTTTTTCTTTTCCTTTTCCCCACCCCTTTCCTCCTTCTCTCTCCCTCTGCTCTCCCCTTCCTCCACCCCCAACCATGTCATTAATTGTCTTCATATCAAAGTTGAATACATAGGATTCATGCTTCTCCATTCCTGTGATGCTTCACTAAGAATAATGTGTTCTACCTCCATCCAGGTTAATACAAATGCTGCAAAATCTCAATTTTTAAAAAATGGCTGAATAGTATTCCATGGTACACATATACCACAGCTTGCTAATCCATTCCTGGGTTGAGGGGCATTTAGGCTGTTTCTACATTTTGGCGATTGTAAATAGTTGAGCTGCGATAAACAGTCTAGTACAAGCGTTATTATAATAAAAGGTTTTTTTTTTCCTTCTGGATAGATGTCCAGTAATGGGATTGCAGGATCAAACGGGAGGTCTAGGTTGAGTTCTTTGAGGTTTCTCCATACTTCCTTCCAAAAAGGTTGTATTAGTTTGCAGTCCCACCAGCAGTGTAACAGTGTTCCTTTCTCTCCACATCTGTGCCAGCATCTGCAGTTTTGAGATTTTGTGATATGGGCCATTCTCTCTGGGGTTAGATGATATATCAGGGTGGTTTTAATTTGCATTTCTCTAATAAGTAAGGATGCTGAGCATTTTCTCATATGTTTACTAGCCATTCGTCTGCCTACTTTAGAGAAGGTTCTGTTCATCTCTCTTCCCCATTAATGTATGGGATTGTTGGCTTTTTTTCATGTGGATTAATTTGAGTTCTCCATAGATCTTAGTTATTTAGCTTTTATCTGATTCAAAATATGCAAATATCCTTTCCCATTGTGTAGGTTGTCTATTTGCTTTGGTTTTTGTCTCCTTAGCTGTACAAAAGCTTTTCAATTTAATTAAGTTCCATTTGTTGTTGTTGCAATTGCCATGGCAGTCTTCTTCATAAAGTCTTTACCCAGGTCAATATCTTCCAGTGTTTTTCCTATGCTTTCTTTGAGGATTTTTATCATTTCATGCCTTAAATGTAAGTCCTTTATCCATCTTGAATCAATTTTTGTGAGTGGAGAAAGGTGAGGGTCCAGTTTCAGTGTTTTACATGTGGATATCCAGTTCTCCCAGCACCATTTATTGAATAGGGAGTCTTTCCCCCAGTGTACGTTCTTGTTTGGTTTATTGACGATTAGGTAGTTGTAAGTTGTTGCTTACATTTCCTGGTTTTCTATTCGATTCAAAATGTCTATGTCTCTATTTTTGTGCCAGTACCATGCTGTCTTGACCACTATGGCCTTGTAGTACAGGCTAAAATCTGGTATGGTGATGCCCCCGGATTTGTTTTTATTACTAAGAACTGCCTTAGCTATATGGGTTTTTTTCTGGTACCATACAAAACGCAGAATCATTTTTTCCAAGTCTTGAAAATAGGGTGTTGGTATTTTAATAGGGATGGCATTGAATAGGTAGATTGCTTTGGGAAGTATAGACATTTTAACAATGTTGATTCTTCCCAGCCATGAGCATGGTATGTTCTTCCATTTGTCAAAGTCCTCAGCTATTTTCTTTCTTAGGGTTTCATAATTGTCTTTGTAGAGGTCCTTCACCTCTTTTGTTAGGTATATTCCTAAGTATTTCATTTTCTTTGGGGCTATGGTGAAGGGAGTTGTGTCCTTAATTAGCATCTCATCTTGACTGTTATTGCTGTGTACAAAGGCTACTGACTTGTGGACGTTGATTTTATATCCTGAGACATTACTGTATTTTTTGATAACTTCAGGAGTCTTGTGGTTGAGTCTTTGGGGTTCTCTAATTATAAGATCATATCATCAGCAAAGAGGGAGAGTTTGACTTCCTCTCCTGCCATTTGGATGCCCTTTATTTCCTTGTCTTGCCTAATTATATTGGCTAGAACTTCCAGCACTATGTTGAATAGTAATGGCAGCAGAGGACAACCTTATCTGGTTCTAGTTCTAAGCAGAAAAGCTTTCAGTTTAAGCTTTACTCCATCCAGTAAGATATTAGCTGTGGGTTTGTCATAGATAGCTTCAATCAGTTTAAGAAATGTGCCACCTATGCCTAGACTCTTCAGTGTTCTAATTAGAAATGGGTGCTGGAATACATCAAATGCTTTTTCCGCATCTACTGAGAGTATCATATGGGCTTTGTTTTTGCTTCTGTTGATATGGTGAATAATGTTTGTGGATTTGCATATATTAAAACAGTCTTACATCCCTGGGATGAAACCTACTCAATCATGATGTATGACTTTTTTGATAAGCTGTAATCTATTGGCTAGGATTTTGTTGAGAAATTTTGCATCTATATTCATTAGTGAAATTGGTCTGAAGTTTTCCTTTTTAGTTGGTTCTTTTCCTGGTTTTGGTATCAGGGTAATGTTTGCTTCCTAAAACGTGTTGGGGAAGATTCTTTCCTCCTCAATTTTTTGGAATAATTTCTGCAATATGGGAATAAGCTCTTCTTTGAAGGTTAGATAGAACTCTGATGTGAAGCCATCCAGACCAGGGCATGTTTTTGTTGGGAGATTTTTTATTATTTCTTTGATCTCAGTGCTTGAAATTGGTCTGTTCAGGAGATTTATTTCTTCTGGTCTAAGTCTAGGGAGAGGGTGTGATTCCAAACATTAATCCATTTCCTTCACACTGTCAAATTTCTGGGCATAGAGTTTCTGGTAGTATTCAGAGAGTATTCTCTGGTATCTCTGTGGCATCAGTTGTAATTTCCCCTTTATCATTTCTGATGGAGATTACTAGAGATTTTACTTGTTTATCTCTAGTTAGTCTGGCCAAAGGTTTATCTATTTTATTTATTTTTTTCAAAAAACCAACTCCTTGTATCATTAATTTTTTGAATGATTCTTTTGTTTTCAATTTCATTGATGTTTCATTGGTTTAATTTTGGATATTTCTTTTCTTCTGTTGGGTTTAGGCTTAGATTGTTCTTCTTTTTCCAATTCTTTAGGATGGCTTATGAGTTAGTGCTCTCTGTGTTTCTAATGTAGACTTCTAAAGCGAAAATTTTTCCTCTCAGGACTGATTTTGCTGTATCCCACTGGTTTTGGTAGCTTGTGTCTTCAATGTTGTTATGCTCAGGGAAGTTAATGATTTCTTTTTTTATTTCCTCCTATGCCCAACTGTCATTCAGCATAAGGTTGTTTAAATTCCATGCCTTAGTGTGAAGTTGACCATTTTTGTTGGATTTGGGTTCCACTTTTAGTGCCTTGTGGTCTGAGAAGATGCAAGGTAAAATTTTAATCCTTTTGATTCTGTTGAAGTTTGTTTTGTGTCCACCTACTGAGGATATGATCAATTTTGGAGAATGTTACATGTGGCAATGAGAAGAATGTATATTCTTTATTGTTTGGATGGAGTGTTCTATATATAAGAGGAGTGTTAAAGTCCTCTGTTATCATGGTGTTATAGGATATTATATTATGCACACTAAGAAAGGTCCGTTTCAAGAATCTGGGAGCATTTAAATTGGGTAGTTAAATATTTAGAATTGAAATGTCTTCTTGTTGTATTTTTCCCTTGACCAATAGGAAGTGACCATCATTGTCATTTTGACTTTAGTTGCTTTAAATCCACATGTATCTGAAAATAAGATTGCAACCCCTCTTTTCTTCTGAATCCCGTTTGCCTGAAAAATTGTCTTCCAACCCTTAACTCTGAGTTTTAATTTGTATTTTGGTGCAAGGTGTGTTTCCTGCAGACAGCAAATGAATGGCTTGCGTTTTTTAATCCAGTCAGCCAATTTATGCCTCTTCAGCGGGGAATTCAAGCCATTAACATTTATTGAGATAATTAATATGTATGGTAGTGTTTTATTCATCTTATTTTGTGAAAGTCCATTGCTTAGTTTTGTCCTTTGCATCATTGTGGAGCTAGGTTCTGTCCTTTAATTTTGGGTGTTTACTTTGCTGATGGTCCATTGTTATGGTCAGTGTGTAGAATAGGTTGAAGTATTTCCTATAGAGCTGGTCTTGTTGTGGCAAATTTCCTCAATGTTTGCATATCAGTAAAAGATTTGATTTCTCCATCGATTTTAAAGCTTAGCTTAGCAGGACATAGAATTCTGGGTTGGAAATTGTTTTGTTTAAGTATATTAAAGGTAGATGACCAGTGTCTTCTGGCTTGAAAAGTTTCATTAGCGAAGTCTGTAGTCACCCTGATAGACTTGCCGTTGTAGGTCAATTGGCGCTTACTCAAGGCAGCTTGCAGAATCTTTTCTTTTGTCTTGACTTTGGACAGGTTCATCACAATGTGTCTTGGAATACCTCTATTTGAATTGAGGTGACCTGGGATCCCATATCCCTCTGAAAGGAGTGTGTCAGAATCTTTGGTGATACTTGGGGAATTTTCATTTATAATATTCTCTAGAATAACTTCCATTCCTCTGGGGCATTCTTCTGGGATACCTATAATTCATATATTTGAACGGTTCATGAAGTCCCATAATTCTGTCAGTGAATGTTCTGTTTTCTCTCTCTTCTTTTCTGCCTCTTTAACTATCTGAGTTATCTCAAGAGCTTTATCCTCTACCTCTGAGATTCTTTCTTCTGCACGATCTAACCTGTTGTTGATTAGGGAACATTTTTAAGTTCCCTAATTGACCGCTTCAGTTCCTCCAGCTCTGCTATATCCTTTCTATATTCTTCAAATTGTTCATCTCTTAATTGATTCTGTTTTTGGATTTCCTTTTGGTTATTTTCCACTTTCTCAGCAATTTCCTTCATTGTTTTAATCATTGTATTTTAAATTCCCCTTCTGTCATTTCTAACATTTCTTTATAGGTGGAATCATCTGCAGTAGCTACCTCATGGTCCTTTGAAGTGGTTGCTGTGGACTGGTATTTTATGTTGCCAGGACTTTTCTGCTTATTCTTCCTCATGAGTGTCATGAACCAGCATGGGGAGGAGGAGCGAACAAGAGTGGAATTGGTGGGGAATGAGAAAAATACAGCATAAGTGAAGAGATGGAAACAAAGAATGGGATCCGGAGGTCTGACTGAGTTGATGGCTGCAACCAGCACCAAAGCACAAAATAAGCTTTATTTTATAGTGTCTGTACAGGATTGTCCAGAGGGAGGTAGCACCAACAATATGGGGAAATAGCATAAATAAAAGACTTAGTTTTGGTCTTACAGTACAATAGGAAAATGTAAATAACTTTAACAAAGACAACTGGTCTTGTTAATGGTTTCTACTCAGCTTCATTAACATATGACAAGAAGCAAGAAGGGAAAGATTATGATGATCCCAGCATAGTTAACAAAACAAAGGAAGAACTATGTGACTTAGTGGTTACTGCTTAAATTTGTTAGCATATGACAAGGAGAAAGAAGGGAGAGATTGCAAGGATCTCTGCATATTAACCTACACAAAGGAAGAGCTACATGACTTCTGGCAGAGGGAGCATAAAGAAAGGAAAATGGCTGTTTCAGGAAAAGAGGAGAAGCACTTGGGGGTTCATTCTCTGAATATTCCCCAGACTGTGAGAGCTCTGCTGTCTCTCAGCCAGCTCTCAACACAAGAGTATATTCTTTCATCTGTTTCCTTGCCCTAATTTTCCTTTCACTTCCTCTTGCTCTTTAATTTACTGTGCCATTAGCCTAAGGTTTTTGATGAGTTCTTTTGGTACAGAACCAGAAGGATGAGAAGATTGAAGAAGAAAAAAGGTAAAAAGATTTTTAAAAAATGAAAAAAGAGAAAGGAGAGAGGGTGAGTAAAAGGGAATATTGACAAAAAGAAGAGAGGCACTGAAATAAGGAGAGTAAATACGTATATAGTAGGGTACTTTGACCCAACTTTAAAAACCCCCAACCTCTGGGGGTGCTGGGTTGGATGGTTCCCTTGAGGTCAGCAGCTCTTTGCCAGCCTGTGCAGACACAGTACCCCACATCCACCAAGGAAAGAAGAAAAACAAAAATACTATAAATTAAACTGCAACAAACAAACAAAAACCCTTATGGGATAAAACTGGGGAGAAAACCAAATAATGGGGGCAGAAACACTAGCAAAAATGAAATTCTAATTGTTAAAGAAGGTAACAATGGAAGATTGTATTTAAACCAGAAAAAAGAAAAGAGAAAAAAAGGAAAAAAGAATAATCTAGAGGAAAAATGCTGAAATTAAGAAAAAGAAAAAACAAAACTCCTCAAACCAAAAAACCAAAACGGTATCTATATCTTCTTGCTGAATGTTGTCCAGGCAATAGGTAATCTTTTGAGGTATGAGATGTTAATCACAATGCTGATACAGCTGTATGAGATGGAGACTGGAGGCCTCTGCTGATTTTTCAGACCCCGCAGGCTTGAGAGCCCAAATGTCTCCTCAGTTCGCTTACAAGATACTTCTAACTGTGAACCTTGGGCTAAGCAGAAGCTTTCCAAGGAAAGCACTTATCACTGGGATCTCTCCTGATGTGGCTGCCCACTTATCTAGTGCGCCAAAACCAGTCTCACTCTATGTCCCTGAGAGCCAAGGCTGTAATCTGCCAAACACTTAGATCTCCATTTTTCACCAGCATCTCAGTCCCCACCTTTGGACTGCTCAGTCACTAGATTACTCATGCAAGGTCTCTGGCAGATCCCTGAGCTGCAACCCTGAGGGCGGACCCTGCAGGGGCAGCTCCCCCACAGTGGCTGTGCAGGTGGCCCACAGCTGAACACTATTAGCTCCTCTCTGGCTGAGTGGCTCAGTTCAGGGCCCAGACAATGCCCAAAGTCATCCACACTCTTGTCCAAGATCTCCCAACGCAGTTCAATCCAGTGCCCAAGTCCAAAAAAACCAAAATAGCCCACAAGTAAGGCCTTTCCTACTTGCAGTCTTGCTGTTGGTATAGTTATAGCTGCGGTGGCCTCCAATGGAACAAACATACCTACCATTTGCCAGCTCTCCACTGCCGCTGTTCTCCTCATGGGGTCCAGAAGTCTCTCAGTGACTCCCTGTGTTCCCAAAGGGATGTTTCTGGGCAGATCTCACCAGCCAGAGATGTCTGGAGTCTTCTCTCCCCAATCTCACCATGCCCAGTTGCACAGAAGCTGTTACTTGGCTGCCATCTTGATTGGCTGTTCTTTTTAAGAAAGATAATTTTTTCAAAAAGCTATATATAAAATAGCTCTTTTATCATTTGGAGACTAACATGATATATCAAACCAAACTGATTTTAGAAATAAAAATTTGTAGAGTTCATTCCTTGCATACTAAAAGTGGTTATATTTAATAAATATTGCACTTAGAAATGCAAAGGTTATTAATATCTAAGACTTCTCTGGCAATTCCTTTTTTCCTTTTTGATAAATATTTAAGTTAAAAAAATCTGGTAAGTCCAGGCATGGTGGTTCATGCCTATAATCCTAGCATTCTGGGAGGCTAAGGCAGTTGGATTACTAGAGCTCAGGAGTTTGAGACCAACCAGAGCAAGAATAAGACCCCATCTCTACATGGGGGAGGGAGGGAGGAAGAAAACAGAAAAACTAGCCAGATATAGTGGCAAGTGCTTGTAGTCCCAGCTACTTGGAAGGCTAAGGCAAGAGGATTGCTCAAGCCCAAGAGTTTGAGGTTGCTGTGAGCTATGATGCCACGGCACTGTATCCAGGGTGACAGAGTGACACTGTCTCCAAAATAAAAAAAAAACTTGATAGTAAGCATTGCATTTATTTAAATATAGAACCATCAGTATGCACCTATAGAATTTTTGGTTATAGGACAGAAGAAGCATAGTAATATAAATTTCTAGACTTGAAATAACTGTGGCAAGGGATTTTAATAGACATTGTGTAAATGCAGACCAAAGAAATGCATTATGAATATACTCATCTATTTTAGTATTTCATCTCTGTTAAGTGAAAAATGATATGTTCTTGTTTTATATTTTATTTCTTTGATTAGTGGAGATTGAACAGATTCTTATATATGTATATATTGAATTTGTATGGTTATTCTTTTTTTTTAATTATTTGCATGGGCTCTTAATATATTAAAAGTTATTTATTGATTTTAAAAGGAAGAAAACTACACTAGAAAATACAAGAAATGTAGGTATGCCAGTAGCCTACATTTTGGGGAAAAATGAATATTTTTATTAACTAGCATGCTACACGTGTATGTCTAAGCTGATCAATTCAGACCACTCTCTCTGATGAGAATGAATTATGCCTTTAAATGAACTGTCATCACAATTGTGTACTTCCTAAATTATAGGACAAATTGAAGAATATGAAAAATACTTGTAGTATAATGGTATAAATGATTCTGAAGGGGTGTATTACAGCTATACTTAGCATTCTGCCATTTATCCTCTCAGGGTCACAATGTGCTTTTCTGATTAATGATCTCTTTCTCCTCATCAATCAGCATGTTTACATTGGTATAGGAACATTTTTCTATTTTTAGTTATGGTCATTTGAGACACATTCACACTTTTAAAATCTTAACTACATGTTTTATAAAACCTCTATTCCTATTTTTCATTAGTATATTTGTCATGTTGCTGTCCTAACCAAAAAGTATGCTAAAGTAATCGTATTCAAAGGGAAGCATGAATAGTCAGGTCAATCCTCATGCATGGATGTATGGTTAACTTTGTCATATGTGCATATAATGGATTATGTGTCCCTTTTGCTTTTTAGAATCTGCTGAGGAAGATCTGCATTTGAAGGTAATAACTTGTATATTTTTATTTTGAATTAACTATATATCATAAAAAATATACATTACTTATTAATAATTTTGTTTCAAAACTCCCTCAGTCTACAAGTGAAGTGAAAAATTCTGTTCCAGATGAAGCAGTAGGCAATGAGGATGTACAAAAATCTTCTTCAGGTAGAATTTTGCAATATAAATTTAACTCTGGAAAGAAGTATATTAAAATATATTAAGTGCTTATAGTTTTCTTAATTCTTTTTCCCCCAAATTTGATGAAAGGATTTGACAAAAATAATTCAGATGTTGTTTTGGTATCCATGCTTGAAAAAAAGATACAAGCATAAGAAAAAGATATTTTAAAAATGTAAACTTTAATTTGGATGCTTCTACTTTTCTGGTTTGATACCCTAAATCATATATTTGTTAGGGATTCACAGAAATGAAGTACAACGTGGCTGTAAAGTGCACATAAACTTTATGGCCATTCTGTAACTCTTAGGGTTTTTCCAGTGTTAAAATTGGAATTCTGACCTTCATCTAGAGGAAAGCTTTACTTGCTAATGTCAACTGTGTTTTAACATAATTATCCATCATAGTGTTGTTACACTGATGATCTTAAGCCAATCATCTGTTTTGATTAGCAGGCTGTGTGTGTGTGTGTGCATATTATCTTTGAATATTAAAGATGAGGAAAGTATTTAACTATCCCTTAATTTCTATTTGGTAGTCACAATTCTTTTGAAACAGAAATTACGAAACTATTTGGCTATAGGGTCATTTTATACTATTAAATATTATTGCAAAGAAGTAACCAACATCTTGAGTTAGTTGTTTATCATTCCCATGTACTTTTAAAACATTTCACTACAAATGTGTATGATTGTAAATATTGTGTAGAATTTTGTTCAGGACTGCAAATTTTATATGAATAGTTGTACACTGTACTTATTATTGTGCAACTTTCTTTTGTTTGCTTGGCATTATATTTTCAAGTTCTATCCTTAGTGACGCAATTAGCTCTGTTTAATTTCCATATAGAACTCCATTTAATGACTATGCCACATTTAATTAAACTATTTTCATGCTAATGCAAATATAAATAAATAAATAAAAAAGATCATGTATTACAAAGAGCTTTTAAGTGGGTTGTATCTGTTGATACTTGCTGCATTAGAAATTAAAACTGTAAAATTTAAAATACAAGACACACAATCCTACATTCCAAAAGCCATTAGAACTATGACGCATTGTGCATTATAGCTCTGACCTTATGACACATCATGTCCCTAAAAATCTCCTCTGTACACTTCTGAGAGAATGAGAGTAACAGTGGTAAACAACATTTTGTATTATTTGATCTCTTGGACCCCTGAATGAATTTTGAATTCCAGGGAGTATCAGATCACAATTTGGAACCACTGTTTTAAACCATGTGTGCAATTATGGATGTCAGAAGATAAATGGGCCTTTAGTGATGAAATGATCTTTAAAGTTTCACTTCTGTGATTTAATTTAATTTTTTTTTTTTTTTGCTTTTTCTTAAATTTTTCTTTCACTTGTCTTAAAATCTGGAAATTTTGTTTATAAAAAAGAAAGGAAAATATTTTTGTTATGTATTCATTGTCTGTCTCATGGCACTCTGTATTTTGCTGGATCTAGTATAGATCTAGATTTGTCTTATTTTTACATGGGTGCTTTTATCTATCATTTTTTCCACATAAATTTCTGATATCTAACACTTGAAAAGTGAACTCTAAAGATACTAGGGCAATGAGAAAAAAAATTTTCATTGTAATTAAAGTAGCAGTTTCTTATTTAAAACATATTCATGAAGAGTATTTTATTTTTGTTTTTTTGAGATACAGCCTCCCTTTGTTGCCCAGGCTAGAGTGCTGTTGCATCAGCCTAGCTCACTGCAACCTCAAATTCCTGAGTTAAAGTGATCCTCCTGCCTCAGCCTCCTGCGTAGCTAGGATCACAGGTGCCTGCCACAATGCCTGTTAATTTTTCTTGTTTTTTTTTTTTTTTTCTTTTGAGACAAGAGTCTCACTATGTGCCCCTAGTAGAGTGCCATGGTATCACAGCTCACAGCAACCTCAAACTCTTGGGCTCAGGCAATTCTCTTGCCTCAGAATCCCAAGTAGCTGGGACTACAGGCACCTGCCACAACCCCTGGATAATTTTTTGCTATAGTTGTCATTGTTGTTTGTCAGGTACTGGGTTCAAACCTGCCAGCTACAGTGTATTTGGCTGGTGCCTTCGCCACTGAGCTATAGGCATCAAGCCTAATTTTTTCTTCTTGCTCTGGCTGGTCTGAACCTCCTGAGATTAAGTGATCCATTCACCTTGGCCTCCCAGAGTGCTAGGATTATAGGTGCGAAGCACTGCACCCACCCATGAAAAGTGTTTTTTAAAGCCCATATCTCTAGAACATATAGGGACATAATACTGTCAAGCATATGTAAACTTAAAATGGTTAGACATAATTTTTGTTAACTTAAAAAAATTCATATCCCTGAAGTATCTTAATTATTAATGAATGAAGCTCTCTTGGAAAACAATGTATGTAATAGAGACTGCTGAGTGAATGAAAGTAAGAAATATTAAAAAATGTATGGAAAACAGGAGATGGTAGTTAAGCTTTTGTTTATCTGAATGAAAGGCAAGTCTAGGACATAGTGTGTTTGTGGGGGAGGAGAGGACATGTAGCTGCTTCTGTGAAGCAAGACTTATACAGGTTAGTCAAGATTATGTTATCATTTACTTTCTAAGAAATGAAAACTTTATTTTCAAATTCCTCAGATTGGGATTCTACTAGTTTGACCATCAGTGATAACATTTTTAAAAATTTTGAGAATTCGAAAGTTGACATTAAATCATCATCTGTAGCACCATCAATGATTGAAAATAAGCCAGGATCCACAGAATTGGGACAGAAGAATTCATTAGATAAAGAACAGATTACTGTTGGAACTGTGTCTCTGGCAGGAAATGCTACCCTCCATGAATCACAACTGCCAGAAAACAAAGAGCATGAAGAAGGTAATGAAGCATAGGGAGGCCGGGCACGGTGGCTTACGCCTGTAATCCTAGTTCTCTGGGAGGCCGAGGTGGGTGGATTGCCTGAGCTCACAGGTTCAAGACCAGCCTGAGCAAGCGTGAGACCCTGTCTCTAAAAATAGCTGAGTGTTGTGGTGGGCACCTGTAGCCCCAGCTACTCGGGAGGCTGAGGCAAGAGGATCACTTGAGCCCAAGAGTTGGAGGTTGTTGTGAGCTGTGACACCATGGCACTTTACCAGGGATGATAAAGTAAGAGTCTGTCTCTTAAAATAAAAGAAAGAAAAAAGAAGCATCGGTAGTTCAGTCCTGGAGTGTCTGTGCTTGGCTTCATTTACTTTCTAATAAATGAAAACTTTATTTTCAGATTCCTCAGATTGGGATTCTACTAGTTTGACCATTAGTGATAATTTTTGTGGAAAATTACCTTCCAAAATCAAATATTACATGAGTCTTTTTTATTTCAGATTAACATAAGGGTACAGATGATTAGGTTGTGATGTTTGTGATGTTTGCACAACCTGGGAGTGTCCCGCTCCCAGGAGGTGTGCCATGCACCCTTACATTGTGCCCATTAAGTGAAAGCACACTACCCCCCCTTGTCCTCTCTCCCTCCTCCTTGCACCCCTCCATCTTGAATTGAATTGAGTTTTTCTCTTGCGTGGGCATGTATTAGTTCATCTACTGACTTCATATTTAGTATTGAGTACATTAGATACTTGCTTTTTCATTCTTGTGATACTTTACTTAGAAGAATGTGTTTCAACTCCATTCAGGTTACTACAAAAGATGTAAAGTCTCCATCTTTTTTATGGCTGAATAGTATTTGATGGTATACATATACCACAGTTCATTAATCCATTCATGGGTTGATGGGCACTTGGTTTGTTTCTTGGCGATTGTAAATTGAGCTGTGATAAACAATCTAGTACAAATGTCCTTATGGTAAAATAATTTTTTTTCTTCTGGGTAGATGCCAAGTAATGGGACTCTGGGATCAAATGGAAGGTCTACTTTTAGCTCTTTGAGGATTCTCCATACTTCTTTCCAAAGAGGCTGTATTAGTTTGCAATCCCACCAACAGTGTAAAAATCTTCCCTTTTCTCCACATCTGCTAAGTGATTTCTTGTAATTTATGTGACTCTAGGTTAGAATTCATGTTCCCCACATTAATAGTAATCATTGGGAATTTTCTGTATATTATCTCCTCAGGTGTATCCACCTTGTTTTAGTGAATAACAGTTCACTAAGATTGTTGGCTTGAAGGAGTGGTGGCTGTATACCATTTAAAGTAACTTATGAAAGTCAATCTCAATTCTTTGAGGACACCCAGTCCATTAGCTGCATCTAATATATGTTCCACTTTAGGTAGTTAAATGCAGTGCCCTTAATCAGTCCTATGATTCTAGCCTATAGTAGTAAAATATATAATATTTTTTCACTCTTACTGTTTTTTCCTCTTACCTGTAGAATTAACATTATCTTGTATAGAAGATGATTGGTTATCTCCTGGACCAAGCTATAAATACAAAGTTACTTATCTGTACAAGTGACTCATTTTCTCTTATTTCTTCATAAGCTTGATAGACCCAAGAAGCAGGAATGAGCATTGTTTTCACGTCTGTTGGCCATTTATCTATCTTCTTGGGACAAAGTTATGTTCATGCCTCTTGCCCAGTGATAAATGGGGTTGATAATTCAGGTGGAAAAGATACAGTAGAAAAATGGATAAAGTACTAAGGCATTCCCAAGGAAGGAGATGCCTGTTTCTCTGGGGGAAAATAGCCAGAATCAAGGAAGACTTCACATAGTCTGAGTCTTAAAAGATGAAAAGAAATTCATTGGATAATAGAGGAAAATATTTCAGCTATAAGGAATAGGGTATGCCTGACAAAGGTGTAAATAACAGTAATTTTGGAAATCCTTAATGAAGTGGAGAATAGTACCTAGTGTTATTTTACATGTTTCTACTGTTGTTTTAAATTTTTTTTGTTTCTGACAGTTTCATTTATTTATGTTGGGTAGATGAATTTGCTTGTGAATCTTTAAGGTGTTTTGTATGCTGAAACCTGGTGACATCCAGTGTCTCTCCAAGTGGTTTGTGGAAATCTGGATAATTAAAAGTATGTCTTAAAGAAGTAAATACCCCACTGAAGATTAAGCTCCATTTATAACATAAGAATAAATTTTATTTTTCTGTCTATTTTTATAAAGACTACAGCTTTGATCTAACTGTTCTAAGTTGTTCATTTTAACTCAATGTATGAATTTGTCATCAGAACAAGATGTAGAAGTGACATCAAAAGAAAAGCAAGAAAGATTTGAAGGAAGTAAAAATAACCAGCCACAGGTATATAAAAATTTCAATTTAAATTTTTGGTTTAATATTGTTTCTTGCTTTAATAATTCAGCATAGTCTAGAAGAACTTACTTTTTAGTGTAGCATTTTAGAATAACTAAGACTTAATTTAATATTTCATTTTGAAAACATTTTAACTAGCTATAAAACTTAGAATTTGTAGTAACTTATAGCTAAACTTTACCCTGGGAATTGAAGTAAAATTTTTCTGGAATTTTCTGAAATTTTATAAGCTTCTTAAGTGATAAAGAAGGTGGCATTAAATATTGACTCAAATTATTAAGCAATATAAATTATGAACACATTAACCCTGATGGCCACTCACTTGGCTTCATGTTAAAGAAGTAATAATTCCCAGTGGTTCAGAGTTTACAGTTTAATATTGCCAGTCAGTAATGCCTTGGTGAAAGGTTTGTTCTGCCTTATGGTCTCTGATTGACCTCATTGTCTATGTTTAGGGAGAAAAGAGGGTCATAAAATCAATCTAATTACCAATTAACAGAATTATGCCTTTCAGAATGGGACCTTTATTATTAGGATACAAACAATAACTTTCTAAATGATTTCAATGTGGGAAATCAGTCAATATTATTAAATATATTTGTATCCACTGTCATTAGTGGACCTTATAATATATTAGAACTGGCCTAGTCCACCTAGAGATATAACACTACCATATATAATTTGAATTAAAATTTAAGAAGTTACTTTTCTTTATTATTGGTGTTGATTTGGGCTGCTAATAGTTATTGTTTATAATAAGTGTGCCTATTCTCTAGTTAGTAATCTTTAGAAAAAGTATATTTAGGATAACTGAACACTTTAGGTGGTCATTATTTAAAGTATGGTGAGATCAAATGTTTCTAAGACTAGGAAGCCTTTGTAACACTACAGATCATCTGTTAATTCATTTTTGGTAGACATAACACATAATGAGTTAAGTTTAGTCAAAATAAATAGCAACAAAGTTAAGTTTACTGCTTCATATTTTTTTCCTATTTAGGTTAAGGCAAATTATTTGCCACTTTTTAGTTACAATCCAGTGACTTGGGAATAGTTGAACATAGATTAAAAAGTTTAACAGAAAAATTTTAATTACTTTCCAATTTTTCTCTGTTCATACTCAATCACTTAAGGATAGAGTTGTTTTTAAAACATCTGAGAAACAAGTTATTATTAGTACACTTTTGCATCTGTGAAAAATACTCAGGGACTAGAAATAAATAAGGATCTTGATAAAGAGGCTGTATCTAGATATTCAGGACTTGATATGCAAAAGTATGAGGAAATGTCAATTGATGAAGGCAAAGTAGAGTGGAAAAATAATTCAGAACTCACCACAAATGAGGAAAAGCAGAGTTTTGGTAAAATTTGTGAGAATACAAAATTTCTGCTTATCCTAAGGAACAGCCTCTCCAAGATAACTCTAAAGGAGGAACAAACCAAAAGGAAATACCTTCTAACTTGACATTTCCTGAACAAAAGGAGCCTAGTTTCAAAAATGTTTTCCATATCATTCATACTCTGGGCCCTTGGAAAGCACTTGCCAGTCATCTTCAAAGCTCTGTAGAAATTGAAATAAATTATATGGGGCAGAGCAAGAAGGTAAACCAAGGGATCATTTAGCTGAGCTCTCCTAGAATGACTGGGGAAAAAGAGGGAATCCAGCCATACCTGGGTCCCTGAGTCATAGCTCAGGGAGCACAGTGGGGAAGTGGTGAGCTTGATATAGCATATGATCTGGACTTGTGGAAATCTGATGAAGTACACAAGTGATTGCAACTGCCTGGGATTGGCTAGCCGCCTACAGAGGCACAGGATGGGAGGAAGCCTATTCAGAATTTTCAGTTGTTGGGAGAAGCTGTACATTGAGTTGAAATCTTGGAAGAGTAGGCGGTCTCAAACAGTATACAGCAAACCAGATTTGAATGTTGGAGTGGATTTGCCATGGGTTTGGTTTCTGGCAAGACAGCCATACTGAGAAGGTCTCAGTGGCCAGTGGGCTGCCATTATGGGAAGGTCGTGAGAAGGTCTTAGCAGGGACCTAAAGCCTGGGTGTCTTAATTCTGCCTGCCAGGATCAGAAATCCACTCTTGGGACAGGCTGAGGAACTCCCAGACCCACAGGAACTGGAGTCAGGGGTCACTGTGAGACCTGCCCCTGAAGGATTCTTGTAAGCTTTAAGATCTCAACTCAGCAGGGTCTGAATGCTGAGGAAACAATCAGGTGATCACTGAAGGCAACTAAGTTTGGAATAAAGACCATAGAGATTGCTGGCTGTGTTCTCTGTCTCCTAAAAAACCACAGCACCATTTGGTGTCCTGGAGATACATTGCATCAAGAGCATACTGTCATCAAGAGCAAGGACTTCTGTTTAAAACAAAGGAGATAGTGAGAAATATAAAGGAGGACAAAGTGGTGAACAAGAAGAAAGAACACATAAGGAGGAACCAATAGAAAAATTTAGGCAACATGAAAAACCAAAACAGAGGAACTCCCCCAAGGCAGCTACTGCAGAATACTTTACCTATAAGAAATTAAGGGACTTGACAGAAAGGGAAGCTAAAATATGATAATAATGACAATAAAAGGAATGGATGAGAAAATGGAAAGATGGAACCAAACGTCGGACAAGAGATATGTAGAATATAGAAAGGATATAGTGGAGCTTAAGGAAATGAAGGAGACAATCAGGTAATGTAAAGATGCAGTAGAATGCATCAAAAATAGGTTAGACCATGGAGAAGAAAGAACTTCAGAGCTAGAGGATAAAGTTTTTGAGTTAACCAGGTAGTTAAAGAGGCAGAAAGGAAGAGAGAGAAAGCAGTACAGCACTTAGAGAACTACAATACTCCACGAAGCATTCAAATATATGAATAATAGGGACTCCTGAAGGGAAGAAGATTGTCCCAAAGGAATGTAAGCCCTACTGGAGACCATGATAAAGGAAAACTTCCTAAGTTTTACTAAAGACCCCACCATACTCCTTTCAGATGGATATTGAAATGTGGGACACCTCAACTCAAACAGAGTGTCTCCAAGACATATTGTAATGAACATGTCAAAGTAAACATGAAAGAAAAAATTCCGTAAGTAGCCAGTAGGAAGCGCCAACCAACTTACAGAGGCAGAACCATTAGGATGACAGCAGACTTTTCAACTGAAACCTTCCGAGCCAGAAGAGAATGGTCATCCACCTTCAACATTCTTAAACAAAACAATTTTCACCCCAGAATTTTGTATCCTGCTAAACTAAGTTTCAGAATGAATAGAGAAATCAAATCTTTGCAGATATAAAAGCACTGAGGAAATTCACCCCCACAAGACCAGCTCTACAGGAAATACTTAGACCTATTCTCAACACTGATCACCACAATGGACCACCAGTAAAATAAACCCAGAAGCTAAGGGTCAAAACATAGTTTCCACAATGGCACAAAGGATAAAACTACATAACGGACTTTCATAAAATAAGATGAATAGAACTCCACCACACTTACCAATTTTCTTAATAAATGTTGATGGACTGAATTTCCCACTGAAGATACACAGGCTGGCTGATTGGATAAAAAAGCACAAGCCATCTATATGCTGTCTCCAGGAAACACACCTAGTTTTGAAGGACAAATCAAGACTTATGGTTAAGGGATGGAGAACAGTATTTCAAGCTAATGGAAATCAAAAGAAAGGAGGGGTTGCAATCTTATTTTGAGACACAAGTGGATTTAGAGCAACTAAAGTTAAGAAAGACAAAGAAGGACACTTTATACTAGTCAAAAGAACAATTCAACTAGAAGACATTTCAATTTTAAATATTTACACACTCAACTTAAGGGTTCCCAGATTTATGAAACAGACCTTGGTGGATATGAGCAATATCATATCCCATAACACCATAATAGTCGGGGACTTCAACACCCCTCTGACAGAACTGAACAGATCCTCTAAACAGAAACTAAAAAAAAAATGCAAAGGACTTAAATATGACCCTAGAAGAACTGGGATCAGTAGACACATATAGAACACACCATCCCAAAACTAAGGATTATACATTTTTCTCATCAGCTCATGGTATGTACTCAAAAATCAACCACATCCTAGGATGCAAATCAAACCTCAACAAAATTAAAAGAATAGAAATTACACCTTGTGGCTGGGTGTGGTGTCTCATGCCTGTAATCCTAGCACTCTGGGAGGCTGAGGTGGGTGGATTGCTTGTCAAGACCAGCCTGAGCAAAAAGCAAGACCCCATCTCTACTAAAGATAGAAAAATAAAAAACTGAGGCAAGAGGATAACTTGAGCCCAAGTTGGAGGTTTCTGTGAGCGCTCTACCCAGGGCAATAGCTTGAGACTCTATCTCAAAAAAAAAAAAAAAGAAAAGAAAAGAGATAAATTACACCTTATATCTTCTCAGACCACAAAGCATAAAGGTAGAACTCAACTCCAACAAAAACATTCATCCCCACACAATGACTTGGAAATTAAACATCCTTATGCTGAATGATAGTTGGGTTCAGGAAGAGGTAAAAGAGGAAATTGTTAAATTCCTCAGGTATAACAACAATGGATGCACAAGTTACCAAAACCTGTGGGATGCAGCAAAAGCAGTCTATTATTATTATTTTTTTATTATTGTTGGGGAATCATTGAGGGTACAAAGAGCCAGGTTGCACTGCTTACATTTGCTAGGTAAAGTCCCTATAATAATAGTGTCCCACCCCCAAGGGGTGTATCACACACCATGGTCCCACACCCACCTCCCTCCTCTTTTTTTGCTATCAGGCTGATTAAGGAACAACAATTACGAGAAAAAAAATTCTTTTGCTCCCCCGTTCCCCCTGCCCCACCATGTACTACCATCAATTGTCTTCATATCAAAATTGAGTACATTGGATTCTTGCTTCTCCATTTTTGTGATGCTTTACTAAGAAGAATGTATTTCAACTCCATCAAAATTAATACAAAAGATGCAAAGTCACCATCCTTTTTAATGGCTGAGTAGTATTCCATGATATACATATATCACAGTTTATTAATCCATTCCTGGATTGCTGGGCATTTAGGTTGTTTCCACAATTTGGCAATAGTTAATTGATAAAATGATCTTTTTTTTCTTCTGGCTAGATGCCCAGTAATGGGATTGTAAGATCAAATGGGAGGTCTAGTTTGAGTTCTTTGAGGATTCTCCATACTTCCTTCCAAAAGGGTTGGGTTAGTTTGCAATCCCACCAGCAGTATAAGTGTTCCATTCTTTCCACAACCACACCAATGTCTGTAGCTTTGAGTCTTTGTGATGTGGGCCATTCTCACTGGGGTTAGATGATATCTCAGGGTGGTTTTGCTTTGTATTTTTCTGATAATTAGGGACAATGAGCATTTTTTCATATACTTGTTAGCCATTCATCTGTCTTCTTTGGAGAAGTTTCTATTCATCTCATTTACCCATTGATATAAGGGATTGTTGGCTATTTTCTTATTGCTTAATTTGAGTTCTCTGTAGATTCTAGTTATCAAGTTTTTGTCTGATTCATAATATGCAAATATCTTTTCCCATTCTGCTTGTTGTGTATTTGCTTTGGTTATTGTCTCCTTAGCTGTACAGAAGCTTTTCAGTTTAATTAAGTCCCATTTGTTTATTTTTATTGTTGTTGCAATTGCCACTGGAGTCTTCTTCATAAAGTCTTGCCCCAGTCTGATAACTTCAAGTGATCATTACAGTGCTAAGAAGTATACAAGCATGGCGCCTGAATAGAAAATGTGATTTATTCTGTACCTCATGGTGACAAAACATCAAAAATATTAGAACAAGATAAGCAAATGTTTGAGAATGAGGTAGGCCTATTACAAATGGAGTTTCTGGCCCAGAGAAAGAAAATGTTCCACTTCAAAAAGGGGTAGCGGATTACTTGCAGCTGCTTTTTGTTTTTTCTTTTTATCAATTATCTGATTCGTTCTGATTCTATACTTATGTAAAGCTCATGTATAAAATAGAATAAACATATCATTTTATATATTGAAAAAAGATTATTTCTGCTATCAAAATAAGAATTCAGGAAAATTTTCTCATAATTGTTGTTCCTTAATCAGCCTGTCAGTCTTCCAGGTGTCATGAAGACTGGGTATCTAATTTAGCCATATACCACGTGACCTTCTGAACCAGGATAAGCATAAAGGAAAATGCTAAAACAATGTAATAACCTCTAGGGGGTTTTGTTGTTGCTGCTGTTGTTTTTTAGACAGAGCATTAACTATGTCACCCTCAGTAGAGTGCCATGGCATCACAACTCAGCAACCTCAAACTCTTGGGCTTAAGCTATTCTCTTGTCTCAGCCTCCCGTGTAGCTGCTACAGGTGCCCACCACAGCCCCTGGCTATTTTTTGGTTACAGTTGTCATTGGTGTTTAGCAGGCCCAGGCTGTGCTCGAACCTGCCACCTTCAGTGTATGTGGCCAGCACCCTACTCACTGAGCTACGGGCATGGAGCCTTAAGAAAGGTTTTTTTGTTTGTTTGTTTGTTTTGAGACAGAATCACCCTGGGTAGAGTGCTGTGGCGTCACAACTCACAGTAACCTCAAACTCTTGGGCTTAAGCAATTCTCTTGCCTTAGCCTCCGAAGTAGCTGGAACTACAGGTGCCCACCACAATACCTGGCTATTTTTTTGTTGTAGTTGTTTAGCTGGCTGCGGCCAGGTTTGAACCCATCACCCTCAGTGTATGTGGCTGGTGTCGTATCCACTATGCTACGGGCACCGAGCCACCTCTAGGTGTTATAGACTTATTGACTTATAGATTAACATTTATTTAAACATTAAATAAATTAATATTTATTAAATAACATTTATTTAAACAATAAAATGGAAATCCAATAGGAAGGAAGGAATGTGTGAGTAGAGATATAAATGTGGATCTATCCTTGAGAGTTGTAACAAATGAAATATCCCAGACAAAGGAATCTATTTAATGTGCCTTAATGTGTGCAAGTTTATCTGTTTCACTTCAACTGCTAGGATTTATAATTCCATCATGACTATTTTAGATATTTTTGACAACAGATATACATGTGTATATTTTCTCATATTTTTCAAAATCACTACTCTCAAATGTTTCTCTTAAATCACATCTTTACATTATATTGCTTAATAAAGTCTGGTAAGTTTTGGAATGTATGATTTAAAATGCTCAGTGAAAAATTTGGTATTTGGCTCCAAAGTATTAATAGAAAGCTGAATTCTGTACAATGAGTTTTAAAGATAGACCAAAATCTGATAATATTTTAAGGTAAAATTGAATGGGACCTCCTACTCCCTGCTAAGGCATGGAATTACTTTGCCAAAGTCACACTTTTAATTTATCTGATAATTAGATGAACTTATATGGTAATTTATCAGATTCAGCAGTATGGAATTGTATCATCTCTTTTGGTGCCATGGAATGTAGGCAGTATCACTTTAGGAGCTTTGGAGGCTCCTGGAGCTTTTTAATCTTTTCTTGGTTTTACTTGTATTATCAGTAGATAATGGAGTTAAAGCAGATAACTACTTACAGTGTATATCCTTTAGCTATAAAATATTACAGTTATTGAATGTGGTATCTGGAAAGCATCTTATTTTCTAGAGTTCCACACTAGCAAATCATGTTCACTCTGTTCTTTGTGCTGTGGGCAAACTTTGGTTCCCGTATTTCAAGGAACACTTTCATTTTCTTGATCTCCCAGGATCTAATTTCTTTAAAAAAAAAAAAAAAAAAAAAAAAAGAATGATCAAAGGCAGCAGAGAAAAGAATAGCTTAGTGCATAAAGAGGTAAGATTCCTTTCTGTTCTTAAAGCTCTATAATCTCATATCCTTTAAATCCAGCTGTTTAATATAAAATCCAGATGGTAAAGACAGAAGCAGGCATGTTTTATGTTTTTTTATATTTCTCTGTTCCTGCCATTGAAACAGAGTGAAAATCTATATTAGATAGTGAGGAGTTTATGGGAATCAAAACACAAAATTAAGAAGTTCCCTGTTCAAAATTTTGGGAAATTCTGCTTCATCCACTCAAATAGAAATGAAGCAGATTAATGATAAAATTGTAATAATGATATCTTATATAATTATGTACAAAGTAAGCACAAAATACAGTAGAACTTCTTTAAGTTGACCACTTAAGAGACTATAATAAACTGGTCAACATATGGAGGTGGTCAATATAAGAAACTAGGCCTACTGTACTGACGAGTATATTTGGTGTATGTCTGGTTTATGAAAATTAGGTCAACTTAAGGAGATAGTCAATGTAGGGAGGTCACCAACTACAGAGGTTCTACTCTATTTTCATGACTAAAATCATGTGAGTGAAGAAATACAATCAATGAAAACAAAAAGTTATTTTTATTGAATGAAGTAATAACAGTTATTCTTGGTATCAAACTTTCATTAAAGGTTAAAAAAAAAAAGAAGACACACAAAAATAATGAAGTGGCAGTGTCAGAAAACCTGTACGATGGTGCTCCTGATGATAACAATGAGGGTAGAGTAACTCCAGGAAGAAAGACTGAAAAAACTGATAATCAGCACTTTCCTAAGAAGGAAGAGTGTGATGGGTGAGCCTGTAGCACTATTTAACACTGATAATTATTATTGTACTGTAAAACTAATTCTAGTTTGGGCTAATATTCATGATTAATAAATTGCATACTTTTACTAGGGATATTCAGCCTTGCCTGGTAAATAGAAAAAATACAAATTAGCAATGAGTTTCAGTTTTTCCATTCATAGTGATATTTTATTTAAAAAACTAATAACCAGTTTTGGCAAATGTGAGGAAAAGGCTGTCTAATACACTCTTGGTAAATGAAATGAGTAAATCCTCTTTGAAGGGTAATTTAGTGGCATGTACCATAATTTCAAATATATTATTATTTTAACCTGACACCTTCACTTCCTGGCCCACCTCCTACACACTGAAGTATCCCAGGTCTCAATCCTCCATCTTTTTTTTTCCTCATGACTTTTTACTACCTTGTATATGCTGAAGATTTAGATCCTACAGAAAAACATGACTTGCATAAACACACACCCCCATATACATACATGTTAAGAACTTTTATTATATATTATAACATAAAAAAGGCCTATGCATATAAAATGTATTTATATGTAATATATAGCATGTTAAAAACATATGTATGTTAAGGATGTTTACATAAATATGTTACACATATACATATGAGTATGTTAAAGGTATTTTTGTTGTTGTTTTTACTGTGTCACCCTTGGTAGAATGCCATGGTATCACAGCTCACAGCAACCTCACACTCTTGGGCTTAAGTGATTCTCTTAAGTGATTCTCTTGCCTCAGCCTCACAAGTAGCTGGGACTACAGGCGTCTGCCACAACACCGAGCTATTTTTTTTTGTAGTAGTAGTAGTTGTCATTGTTGTTTAGCAGGCCCGGGTCGGATTCAAACCTGCCAACCCTGGTATGTGTGGCTGGAGCCCTAACCACTTAGCTACGGGTGCTGATCCAAGGGTATTTGTTATAGCATTTTCATATCAAAAAGTTGGAGATAGTCTTACTATCCATCAATAAGGAAATAGTTACCAAATTGTCACACCCTTAAAATAATGTAGTAATGCAACCACTTTAAAAATGAGGATAGGGTTAGATCTATAGGTACTGACTATTTCAAAGTGCAAATATATTTAAAGCATTTAGGTGGATGGCACATCTTACACAAATTGTGTTAGAATTCTTATAATGTTTGCCGAGTGGCAGATAGAAGTTACATGCTACCTCAGCACTCTGCTTTTTTACCAGCAAAATTGCAATTATTAAATTTTTGGGTTTTGTTCTCAATTCATGAGTGTTCACACATTTGACCTTTGAATGCATATTAATAAGGGATTACACATGGATATCCCTCTTCCATATAAACATTTCAGTATTTTGGTTAATATATTAAAATACATCAAAGAACCTTTGACCTACCAAACTAGGAGTGGGCCAACTTATTCTGTAAAGAGCTGGAGAGTAAATATTTTAGGCTTTGTGAACTGTGAAGTCTCTTTTATTATAATCCCCAATCTGTCATAGATATACGTCAATAGATGTGGCTATGGTTCAATAAAACTTTGCTTACAAGATAGGCAGTGGGCTGGATTTGACCCAAAAGCACTAATTTGCTGGCCCGTATGCTAAAATTCAATGTGTTGCTAATGCAGTGAATCTTCTTAAGTACACCCTGGATACATGCCATTAGCCTACCTTTAAAAAAAATGTATTTCAGGGTGGCGCCTGTGGCTCAGTGGATAGGGCGCCAGCCCCATATACTAAGAGTGGCGGGGTCAAACCTGGCCCCAGCCAAATTGCAACAAAAAAATAGCCAGGCATTGTGGCAGGCACCTGTAGTCCCAACTACTCAGGAGGCTGAGGCAAGAGAATCACCTAAGCCCAGGAGTTGGAGGTTGCTGTGAGCCGTGTGACGCCATGGCACTCTACCGAGGGCCATAAAGTGAGACTCTGTCTCTACAAAAAAAAGAAAAAGAAAAAGAAATGAGTATAATTGTGATGGATGTGTTACTTAGTTAAATGTAAGCATTTCACATTGTATATTGAAGCAGTACCCTGAACCCCATAAATGCATCAATGTACGAAGTTATGATTTAATAAAAAACAATTAAAAAAATAAAATAGAAAAGAATAATTTTGAAATGTACCATTGCATTGTGCACATTAGGTGAGGTCCCACCAAATGCCCTCCCCCTCCCAGTCTCCTTACTCCCCTCTGCTCTCAATCCTCTTCCTTCCTTCTTTCTGGACTATAGTTGTGTTTTATCATTTGTATGAGTGTGTAGGTGATTATATATTGGTTTCATAATAGTATTGAGTACATTGGATAATTTTTCTTCCATTCTTAAGATAATTTACTAAGAAGAATATGTTCCAGCTCCATTCAGGTAAACATAAAAGATTTACATCTGCATCATTTGTGGCTGCATAGTATTCCATGGTATATACATACCACAATTTGTTAATCCACTCATGTGTCACTGGGCACTTGGGCTGCTTCCATGATTTGACAATTATGAATTTGGCTGCAATAAACATTCTGGTGCAAATGTCTTTGTTCTAAAATGATTTTTGATTATCTGGGTATATACCTCATAGAGAAACTGCAGGATTGAATAGTAGGTCTATTTTTAGTTCCTTGACTATTCTCCAAACTTCTTTCCAAAAAAGCAGTATAGCTTGCATTTCTACCAGCAGAGTAGAAGTGTTCCCTTCTCTCCACATCCACACCCATATCTGTAGTTTTGGGATTTTGTGATGTGGGGTGATCTTACTGGAGTTAGATGACATCTCAAAGTGGTTTTGATTTGCATTTCTCTTACGATTAAAGATGATAAGCATTTTTTCATGTGTTTTTTTTTTAATTTTATTGAATCATAATTGTGTACATTAGTGCAATCATGGGGCACAATGTGCTGACTTCATATACAATCTGAAATATTTTCATCAAACTGGTTAACATAGCCTTCATGGCATTTTCTTAATCACTATATGTAGACATTCATATTTCATATTCTGCATTTAATAAGTTTCACCTGTACCCTTCTAAGATGCACTGTAGGTGTGATCCCACCAATTGTCCTCCCTCCACCCATACTCCCCTCTCCCCTCCCCTCACTTGCCCTTTCCCCCATATTTTTGTGCTATAATTGGGTTTTAGCCTTCATATGAATGCTATAAATTAACTTCATATTAAGGCTGTGTACATTGGATACTTTTTCTTCCATTCTTGAGATACTTTGCTAAGAAGAATATGTTCCAGCTCCATCCATGTAAACATGAAAGAGGTAAAGTCTCCATCTTTCTTTAAGGCTGCATAATATTCCATGGTCTACATGTACCACAATTGATTAATCCATTCGTGGGTCGATGGGCACTTGGGCTTTGTCCATGACTTAGCAATTATGAATTGGGCTGCAATGAAAATTCTGGTACAGATGTCTTTGTTATGTGATTTTTAGTCTTCTGGGTATATGCCTAGTAAAGGAATTATACGATCGAATGGCAGGTCTATTTTTAGATCTCTAAGTATTCTCCAAACATCCTTCCAAAAGGAATGTATTAGAGTGCATTCCCACCAGTAGTGTAGAAGTTCCCTTTTCTCCACATCCATGCCAACACTGAGAAAGAAATTCAACACATTGACGTCAGTGATCCTAGGAACCTGGGATTCTCTCATGGCCCCTGATTTCACTTTGACACTGAAGTTTTGTGGTTCTGATCTTCTCAAGAAATTTGTTCTGGCAGTTAGAATCACCTCTCTTGGTTTCCCTAATGTATTAGAGGAATTTACCTTTGATGCTCCAGCTCTTATTATAAAAGACTCATTTATAAGCAATGTTCAATCCGAATAACACAGTGTAGACTTCTGTTTTCCTTAACTAAGTTCAACCCAAGGGCAGTCACCTTAGACTTGTGATTCCTCCAATGTAGAAAATAACAAATTTTACTCTCCCTCTTGGGGTAGTCAATACTTTTGATTATATGTATGACATCCAGATTATTAGCTTGGTCAGTCCCATAGGTAAGATGGGGGCAGAAGGCCTATTTGACTATTTGATTTTCCTATTTCCTAGGGGTCTTTTTTTGCTAGATCTATGATTTCTCCTTGGGTTCCTCCACCATTTAGTTTGCTAGAAAATCCATTTATTATCACAAATGTTATTTATTTTCTTGGGGCTATGCTTGAATATTGTTTAAATCTATAGCAAAAGAAACTCACACTCCATGTGATACTTATATGTGTGACAGAGGAGATTGCAAAAATTAAAATGTAGACATTTGTCAGAAATTTAATATGTTATAAAATTCATCTCTCCCCTCTGATGTCCCAGCACTTATATGAAAGGAATTGTTTAAAAACTGTACAAACTATTAGCATTCCATTCCTTAATATAGCTGTCTCTTTCAATGTAGAGTTACTAAACAGGGAAAAATGGATCTGTGTATTTTGGAGAAAATATAAGCATCAAAATGTTTATGTTCTTAACATTTTCTATTCATTAACGAAACTTATGTATATTACTTGCCAAGTCCTATTGGGTTTGCAGTCTGAGAAATAGAGACAAGAGTTTCCTGGTCAAACCCCAGTTGCTAGCTGGAACTAGAGTAAGTTATTTACCATCTCTAAGACAGCTTTTAGTTTTACTTTTTGTTGTGGGAAATAAGCAGGTTTCCTGTGCAGATGAGAACTAAGGAGTATTAAATTGGAAGAGAGAAGAACATGAGGTAAGACTACCTCATCTTTACTTACTCAAGACCCAACTCAGGGCCTTTAGGTGTTCAATAGTTATTTTGTGTATGTAATGAATAAACACTTGTGTTAGATACTCTATAAAGGTCAACTTTTATTATCTTTGAAAGTTTTATAACTATTAATAAAATTTTATGAAAGATATAAATAGATTATATCAAATTTGTTTGGGGTGAACTAAGAATCTTTGGCTTTAATATTTAACTTGCACTAACAGATATATCATTAAAAGTGTATTACTGTTTTCTATTTTATGTAGAGATATTGTGATGGATACTTATAGTCCCAGCCACACAGGAGGCTGAGGCAGGAGGCTTGCTTGAGCCCAGGAATTTGAGGTTGCTATGAGCTAGGCTGATGCCATGGCTCTCTAGTCTGGGCAATAGTGTGAGACTCTACCTCAAAACTAAAGGAAAGGAAAGGAAGGGAAGGGAAGGGAGAGGAGAGGAGAGGAGGGCAGAGGAGGGGAGGGGAGGGGAAAGGAGAGGAGAGGAGAGGAGAGAGAAGAGAAGAGAAAAAAGGAAAGAAAAGAAAAAGAAAAGAGTATTGCTGTTTTAGAATCACTTTGTCCATTTGAAGAATTATGTGTGTCTAACCACCATTGATTGTCCTTACATGTCTTACTATTCCAATCTTCCTACCATGGAGAATGTGGATGTGGATGAGACATACCCTCTTAGTGTGAGTACATGTCTCTGAGGCTTCAGTCAGGTGAGATCCTCTGTTGGATGTTGTGTCTAATAGGATTGTTTGTCATGTGTTGAAAATCTATGGCATATAGATCACTATATAATATCTGTTACCATCCAACCTTCTGTAATGACCTAACCTATCCAGTTTAAATAAAATTCTCTCTTCATTTTTTATTTGCTTAATTTCCTCTTTCCTATTTTACTGCCCTAATACATCTCCTGCCTTTGATATTTTGCATTGTTCTTCTGCTATATCTTAGGACAGCTAGCAGTATCTTTGGATACAATACACCCAAACTGGGAGTAACTTAGGGTTAGGAATGGTTTAGAACAGTGGTTCTCAACCTTCCTAATGCTGTGGCCCTTTAATACAGTTCCAAAAGAGTCGTTAGCCACAGGTTGAGAACCACTGGTGTAGAGTCTTGGTCTTTCTTAACATAGTCATGTGACAAATGCATATCTAGTGTCTACATGGATAATAGAAAGCATTAAGGCTATAAAACTTGGGTTTTGCATAACATTTTATAACCCTAATATCTAAGAGAAGAGGTAAGCAAGGAAATTGCTCATAGCTTGTCTGGTAAAGACTGGAATCCCCAAACACTGAGGAGTTCCAAAGGGGCAGATGGTCAGAATGAGAAACCACGATAATTGGTGATTAGCATTGAGTTTGTACTCATTTTATTTTGAAAAGATTTTTTTATCATGTCTCCCTCCAGATAAAATTATTCAATAGCTTCCCTTTATTTGGATAAATTTTAAAATATCTTACTCTTCTTTTCAATGTCATCTCTAACATGATGGCCCTTACCCTTCCACTCACGTCTTCTACATTTGAGGCCACTCACAACCAAACATCATCCTCAGAGTTTTTCAGACATAATCCTAGTTTTCTTAGTCTGACTCCTTTGCAATGCCTAAAAGGACCTTCCCTCACATTTAGGCAGATACAATACTACAAGTCTCAGATTAGATGCTACTTCTCCAGGAAGTTTGCTTTAATATCCCCATGGAGAAATCTCCCTAGATGGTGTCAGATGATGTGAGCCTCACTAGAATAGCCTCGACTCCCTGAAAGATGTGGTTTGGGACAAGAAAGGATGAAAAGGTGAAGGATGAGGAAGCTTCGATTCTTGAGGGGTTATAGGGTCACCCCTAACATGAAATTGCAGTTGCACTGTGATCAGTTATAAAAGGTAAAAGTGACCAGTGGAATTTAGAAATAATGGAAGACAAGCTCCCGAAAACCTGGCTCACTGGATGTATAAGGAAATACAAAATCACAGGAGAAAAAGTGAAATATATAATCCCTTGGTAAATGTTATCTATAATATCTATAATGAGGGTAAAAGAGACTAAGTATTTAGCCGAGACAGAGCTCAGATATCAGTCAGACTGTGCTATGGACCCTAGCCCCACAGCTAACCTCAAGTGAAATAGTTATGCTGGGAAGACAGACAGTGCCTCTAAGGCCTATAGTTACCAAAAAAGTAGTCCAGGGAGGGTAGGGCAAAACCAAGAAAATACTGAAACCAGATGGTATAGTGCGAAGTTATCTCATCTGCTTTTGGAAGAATCTTTACTAAAATAAATGTATATTCATGATCTATGTACAAATGACTTAATCAAAAAAATAAATAGAGGAAGTATATATGGTTCTTCATGCAGTACTGCTGAGGAGAGGGATGGTTGGGTTAAAACAGGATCCAGGGCTCACTATGGAATGAATGATTGCACTTCATACACAATTCAGACACACAGAAGTTTATTCCTTAGGGAATGGCTAGCCCACTGGACAGAATGAAAGTCACTGCAAAGTTGTTTACCTTGAGAAGGAAGACTGTCTTTACTCTCCCTATAAATGTCAACTGGGACCCTGGATGAATAAATTGGTGTGATTTTCATGTGAGCTGCTCTAGACTGGCTATATGACACTCAGGACATTCATTCATTGATTATTTCCCTCATGCAGGGCATGAGAAAATGCTGTGACTAAGGGGATCTCCTTTGCATAATCACTCCATGCAGTTTTATTGCTGCAAAATCAAACAATAGGCCAAGAAACCTTATTGAATTTGCTACCTCAACATCCCCCTATGGATCTCAGTAAAAAAAAAAAAAAAGAAGAAGAAGAAGACAAAGAAATAAATTAACATGAAAATGGAAAAGAGCGAGGAGACTCAAGGTACTCATTTAAGCAGGGTAGAAACCTATAGATGGTTGTTTAAAAATGGGATGAATAAAGCAAACATTAATGAGGCTGAACAAAGGTCTTAATAAAGTGCTCTGGGAGATTAGGTGGGCCCCTGGGAATCCCTGCTGAAGTCCTTCTAGTAAAAACCCCATGAAAGGTCGCTACGCAAGTCTTCTCTATTTAAGCCAGTTTGGAGAAATTTTATTTATTTTTTTTTATTTTATTTTTTTTTTTTTTGATACAGAGCCACAAGCTGTCAACCTGGACAGAGTGCCGTGGCATCAAAGCTCACAGCAACATCCAATTCCTGGGCTCAAGCGAGTCTCCTGCCTCCGCCTCCCAAGCAGCTGGGACTACAAGCGCCTGCCACAACGCCGGGCCATTTTTTGGTTGCAGCCATCATTGTTTGGCAGGCCCTGGCTGTATTCGAACCCACCAGCTCAGGTATACGTGGCTGGTGCCTTAGCCCACTGAGCCACAGGCGCCGAGCCCTCCTTCCCATTATTAAGAAAAAAAAACATTTTGAGGGGTGCCTATGGCTCAGTAAGTAGGGCGCCGGCTCCATGTACAGAGGGTGGTGGGTTCAAACCCAGCCCCAGCCAACCTGCAACAAAAAATAGCCAGGCATTATGGCAGGCACCTGTAGTCCCAGCTACTCAGGAGCCTGAGGCAAGAGAATCGCCTAAGCCCAGGAGT
>CAUYRH010031715.1:0-35461 GCA_963574655.1 Perodicticus potto
CTGTTATTATTCATATTGTATATTTATAATCAGACTCTAGACTTTTTAGTTTCTATTCTAATTTGGAGATATTGAGGATTATATGTTAACATTAAATTTCAAAACATACATTTTGGGCAAAGTGACCACTATATAATAACACAGAGGAAAAATATTCTTAACACAAAGTACATGCAAAAATTCAGAATTCATAATAATACTTTACTTTAAATCATCTTTTTTATTTAGCAAAACAAAGGAGTATGCTTCCAGTATCAACACCAACAATTTAGATACTACAAATGACACCACCCTAGTTTTCAACCAGTTCTATATTTCTTATCAATCTATTCATTTAAGGAAAAGCTATAGTAGACAGTTATGTGTCAATTTCTAACACATGAATGGGAAGCCTATATTTTCCAATTCTGTTTGTAAAAATATTTATATTTTGCTCTGTGTGCCTACTAGTAAACATAAACAGGTTTATGACTCTGAAATACTAAGTATGTAATTCCTAAATCCTCTAAGAGAAAGAATATATACAATATGCAAAAGCACGCTATTCAATCAAGCTCCAACTGTACACATAATTATGCTATTCAAATTAGATTACTAATTTAGACAAGTTCTCTCATGACAAGTATACACTAACTTTAAAATGTCTGAGTAAAATTCAATGCCAGTAAGGAAAAAGAGGAAAAGAAAATTTAATGACATTTTAGAAAATGAACTCCTAGTTCATAATATAAAAATATAAACTCATGAAAAGACTAGTAGAAAATACAGCTAAGTTATTCATCTTAGTAGTGAGTAATAAATACAGAAGTGTCAAGTCACCTGAACAGAATACTAACTCTAGGCCCTTCAATACAATATTTTCATTTGGAAGAAACTGAGACACACGAAACATGAAATGGACAAATTAATCTTCATTTTACTTCATTCGAGTTTCCTCATATATTATTATAAATGTAATAAAATCATATGTAAAATATCTTATTACTTTATATTATTATTTAAATTTCCATATGTCTATATTGTAATTTCTCAAATGCAGTGGACTAAAGCTACTCTAATACATCATGTGTGGTAATAATTAACAGAACTAAAGTAGCTGCTCGACATTTTATAAAACTTTTAAAAATTTATAAATGTAATGTTACTTTTAAAAATCAGCATCAGTACGAAAACAGCAAGTCACCAAATGCATAAACCCTTTTGGATTCAACTTTTCCTTCTGGAGCTAAAATGTAAAATTGACACCATGAAGCTTGAAATTGAGGTTTAGGGATAACATTGGCACCAGCATTTTGGCACTTGCTAGAAATTGCTTTCATCTGGAAATTGCCAGTAAGCCTCCTAGATATTTTTTTGTGAAATAAAAACAAAAATGCAACACCATAAACTTTCCAACAGCCATAACGTTCCATGTACATGTCATGATTTTAACATTACTATATGTTCGTAGCTAATATCTGCTTTAACAGTAGCTGAGTTAGATAATCAAAATTTTAGACTAGCAGGAGCCAAAATAGAATTTGTAAACTAAAATAAATCTTTCAGATTTATCCTGTGTCATTTTATACTGCTTACAAAAAGGAGAAAAGCTGTAACACTTTGGCATTAAATGGGTAACATGATAGCTGCTTTGGCAAGACAAAGCAAGCTACGTCATTTAATGCATTTGGAGAACTCAAGAATATTAATAAAGGAAAACCAGTAGCTCACAATTTAGCTGATTTTTATTTTATATACGTGAACATGCATGTGTGTGCACACACACACAGAATGCTTCTTACATTCAACAGCAATTGCAACTGCTGAAAATTTCCATTGCATTATAAAAGCAAGTTTAACTATAATAATTTTACAATTTAAAATATTGAAACCTTGCATTTAATATTCAGTTAAGTGCTGTTTCAGATAACAAAAGATGTGATTTTATAAAAAAACAGATTTTGCTCCAGTCTAACTTAATCAGATATATTTGCATAAATAACCTGTGGCTCATCAAATATGGAAATTGTAGTTGGCAGTTTCTACCACTTCTTTGAGCAGACTAATAAAAAAAAATCTCTTAAACATCCCACCCCTTAATTTTTCTTTAGTAGCTATTCACAAACATCCAAGAATCTTCACAGAGTGGTCTGAACCCAGGATCTGAAGTCTGAATGTCTCACTTTGGGTCCTGGGAGCTCTCCTGGGTGTGTGGTCTCCCCCCAGTCATCTCTATATCTCCACCCACCCTCTCAGTTTCTTCATCTCTATAGTAGGAGTAAGTCGGCCTTCAAGTCAAAATTAGAAGACAAAACATTTGAGGACTGAAATGCATGATGTGAACTAAAACACACAGTAGTTATTTCCATCCTCTCCAAATATTTCAGTTGTCTGTAACAACAAGTTCTATTTTTATAAGATAGGTGAAAATTATAGGACACTGTATTCAACATACTTCATACTTCAAATAATCCAGTGAGCCGCAAGTCTCATTAATAGTTGTAAAAGGATTGATTCAAAGGTCCAGATCCTCTAAAGATACTAAGGAGATAATGAAAGCATAGTTTCTGTAAACTAGCAAATAATGTATCACTTATTGCTTTCCTCAGTGTGCTCATTCATGGACACATCAAGATATGGCTGCTATGGAGAAGCAGTTTATGCAGCAGCAAAGTGATTTCTTTCTTTCTTCCCATACTCTCATTTGCCTGTGTCCTGATGTCAACAAAGGAGACGAATGAATGGAACAGAAAAATAAGAAATGATAATTCTATAAGCTGTTGGAGATCCAGGATCACACTTTTTTTGTAATTTTATTTCCTTCGACACTACCTTCCACATAGTAGGTCTTAACGTTTATTGAGAGGAACTGAAACTCTATGACAAACAGTCACCATTATCTGTGTAGATAAACACAAGTTAACAGTCAGATCCGTCTCTTTGCTCTCTGCCTTTTCTTTCTATTTCATTTCCCTTGTCACTCAGTTCCCATTCAGTCAAGCACCTCATTCTGCTTTGCCTCTGGCTTCTGCCACTTTGTGTCCAAGCACCCATCAAGAACTTTCTCACTTAATCTTACTATCCCAGCCAGCAAGGTGGCTCATGCCTATAATCTTAGCACTCTGGGAGGCCAAGTGGGATGGATTGCTTGAGCTCTGGAGATAGAGAACAGCCTAAGCAAGAGCAAGACCCTGTCTCTGTGAAAAATAGAAACACTAGCTGGGCGCATTGTGGCGAGTGCCTATAGTCCCAGCTACTCCTGAGGGTAAGGCAAGAGCATGGCTTGAACCCAGGAGTTTGAGGTTGCTGTGAGCTAAGACTCTCGGGCACTCTACCCAGAACAATAGAATGAGACTCTATTTCAAAAAATAATAATAAAATAATAAATGAAAGAAAGGAAAGGAAAGGTGGAAGGGAAGGAGGGAGGGAGACTTAGTGTGGGTCAGTGCATTTGGAAAAAAAATCTTACTATCCCATCTCCTTTTCTGTAAACTGGCAAATAATGTATCATTTCTGCCACTTGGCCTTTATCAGTTTCTTAAATGCATATGCTCTCCCAGGCAGATCACAACCTGAAAAACAATTTCAAATTAGCAGAGGACCTGCAAACTTACATTTCCAGGACAGCCTCTGTCCTGAATTCCAGGGCACAAGCTGTACAACTGTCAACCGCACCTCAAGCCCGGATGTCTCTCTGGTGTGTCATACTGCATAAACTCACGACTTGTCATGTTCCCCTACAGAGTGCTCCATCCTCTGAATTCTCCACCATTACCAATAGCACCTCTATCTATTCAAAGCCAGAAACCTGAGAGTCATCCTGAAAGTCACCATCCCCTCCTAGCTTCTCTGCTAATATCTGAGTTCAGACCTTAAATCCACACTAAGATTCAAAAGTTTTTTGTTTGTTTTTTTTTAACATGGCTTTCCTGTTCTCTTCTCACCTTATCCACTCTGTGCAATACACCCACAATGACTATTTTAAAAGGATAGCCTCAAGTGTTCAAATTCATCTATAGGATCACATATGGCCCTTCTTCCTGAAGTGGCTCTGGCCTCTAATCTCCACTTGTAGCCTCGTCCCTCCCCCTCCACGTGTGCCAGTCATGCAGAATGACCATCTGTTCCACAACACACCCTCCTTGTGGGTACCTTTGTTACACCATATTCCCCGTTCCCTGTGCTCAGAAGGATTTTCCCCGGCCCACCTCCACTCTCAGCTTCCTGGTACCCTCCTATTTGCTCTCCCAGACTCAGATCACTGATCCTTAGGGAAAGGCACTTCCTTGGAGTCAGCATCACTGACACAACCCAGCACCCCTGAAGCATTGGTTACAAACTCAGTGTCTCTTCCCTCATGAGAGTGAGATTCTTAAGGACAGAGAGAGGGATTTTCTTATATTTGTGGTCTTATCTCACAATATGATTGGTATCATATCAACCTATAATATATCTGGTAAATGTACAAAAAAATAAATATCACCCTAACTAAATCTGATTCAAACACAGCTAAACTGCTAGTGATTACATGTAAATTAGAGGTTCACAGCTCTCCTTAGGTGTCAGGGAGAAATTAGTAAGGCTACTCTGGTTGCAACACCCAACTGCTGAATGCGGAGGGTGTGGTGTGTTTGTACATAGCATAGCTATGTCAGGGATTGGTTTTCCTTAATTAAAAAAAAAAACACATTGTGTTGTATGTTTTTACTGCCTCTGACTTACAACATGAGCTGCCTCAACGTTCAGGCTTCCCAATAGCTGTATCATGTTCTACCCCAGTGGGGGTCATGAAGGAATGGTATGTTTCAGGGTAAATGGCCACAGTGGGCGAAAGTAACATTAATAGTAATGACACAAATACAGTGAGATGAGATGCCTGAGGACTTAGCTGATCAACCCTCATTCCTCAAAGAATAAATTCACACAAAAGCTTACACATACAGACCTGGAGCTCTTTAATCCTGAAGATGGCACATATTGGTAATGTTGATTTAGTCATACCTCTTGAAAAGCAAGTAAAGATGATCACTTGCAAA
This sequence comes from Perodicticus potto, assembly GCA_963574655.1. Lineage (NCBI taxonomy): Eukaryota > Metazoa > Chordata > Mammalia > Primates > Lorisidae > Perodicticus > Perodicticus potto. The sequence goes on from CAUYRH010031715.1 coordinate 5,016, forward strand.
TGAATACGTGATATGGAACAAAACATCTGGGTTAGTTGGAGATTGTGAAATTGGAGAGGGAGGCACAAAACTGCTAGCGACCAATTAAAAAAGAATTTTTTTTTGGTAATGTCAGGTTAATGTGAAGGTACAAACAACTAGGAACAAAAAATGTTTTTTAACTTGCCTACTCCATAGGTTCATAGTGTTTCAAAAACTCTGCATTTTTTAACAAAGGCCCCCAGTAAGGCCAAATTTCTCCAACTTCTGCAATGCAGTATACTTTTGGGAAACTAAATTTCTAAAAATAAAATTTTAATCACCCTCTGTTTTAAAAATAATCCAGCCTTATGACATCAAAGATGAGACTGAATGAGACATAAGATATGCCAGAATATTACAATAGTTCCTTTACAATTTAAACTCTAGGGAATATGAATAACTTATTGAACAAATATTGGCTCTCGTGTGCAATCAAGAAAAAACTACAGGAGGTAGGGTTTAGGGGAAGGGTTTTGAAAATATTACAAGATGGTTTTAAATTCTTTTTATCCTAGGTTGGGCTGGAGTTAAGAGAGGCTATAACATGTACATGGAAGACACAGTGTTCTCACTATCAAACAGCACACTTGGGCCGTATTTGTTAGTTGTAAGTATTCATTTCCTTTAAAAACCATAGGCTCATGGGAATGACAGACAACACTGCTATACTAATGTGGTACTCCTGTGACAGTTCACTGCCAATACTTTTCAGATTTAAATAAACATTTAAAATAAAAAAAAAAATCTCAGGTCACCACACTTCTCCTTTCGTTAATGAGAATGATGCAAGTATATAACCCCAAACCCAGATAAAGTTAGCATGCCTCTCCACTATCAGTTGAAGCCTTTATGCTTCCTATTTCACAAAGCGGACGTGTGGTTTTCTTTTCTGAGCTCACTGCATGCACTAAGCTTAAGCTCTTCCTCCACCAAGATACGGAGATGGTGCTTCCTGTGTAGTTAATTCCTGCTGCTGCTGGCTGTGGGCAAGAAGGTGGGTGTGCGTCTTCCCACAGTTCCTTCATATAGGGACCAAGTGAGATAGCACAGGATTCTCTCAGAAAGCATGATATAGTACACCTGTATTATAATGCAACATATTAACCCATAAGATAGAGTTTAGCTATCATGGAGGCTCAAAGAGCAGAGGTAGTAGAATGTTCTATCAGAAGCACTGGCCCCATCACACAGCTCCAGACTCCACTCTTTACTCTGACACTCACTAGTATCACCTCGGACAAGTACCCTGACCTTCCTAGGCTTCAGGTGCCATTTCTGCTAAACAGGCTAGTAAAGACCACATAGGTCACAGTGAGGATTAGAGGAAATAGTGTGTGTAAAGTTTGCAGCCGGGCAGCCAGTGTGTAGTGACTGCTCCCTGTCAGCTATTCATTCCCATTCTTATGCAGGGGGATAGCCAGCAAGAACTAGAAAGGCAGTCAGATAAATCATGCTCAGAGCTGTGCTCCCCTCACATCCACTCCCTGCCCTAAAACTCAGCGATGACTCAGGCTCAATGGGCTGGTTGAGTATGAACTGCTTGCTTATAAAAGTTGTATAAACCTCCAATACACCCCTCATAATGCACAGGACAAGCATTTTAGAAATATCAGCTCCCAACTCCCCAAGCCTAAAGTGAAGAAAATTCCAAATAGTACACATGACTGGGGAGAGTAAATGACCTTCATTCGCTTATATCCATATTAAAGTTAGTTTGCATTTCTTATGCATGGATCTTCTGACAGCAAAAGAAAGCTGGATGTCTGAAGAATGTTATTTGGAGATTTAAAAGTCACCATAGATAAGCCACTTAACAGACAAGGGACAACACAGACAGGAAATAAAACAACTAGATGTAAATTTTAAAGCATTAGTAAATAATTAATTATGGAACTAACTAAGTTGCAAAAGTGATCAAGGGGGCCTTTTACTATAGAATAACCCAAAGGAGAAGAACACTGAAATGTAAGTATTGACTGAGAAAAACGGAATATCTACTCTCTGCAAAGGAGGGTTAAACTTGAAGTAAAAGATGTTTCAGAGAGATCTGACAGGTCCCTGTTGATTGCAGAGGCTCTTTTGGCACCTTGCAACTGTGGGATTGTGTCCCCAGGTACACTGAAGTAGACAATTAGAAGCCTGTTCCCAGGGAGTTTTTATTTTATAAAAGAAAGCCAACTTGAACTCTGTCTTGAAGTGGCTTTCAATGGTAGGATACATGAGCTCAGAGATTTCATTAAACATTACATCAGTCTGTGTGCCTATGGTGCCTAGGTGCCTAATACAGCAATTAGATTTTAATTTCTAGAAAACAGCTAAAGATTTACCAAGGGCCAGATCACCATCTATAATAGTATCTGGGTGATAATTTAAGAAAGCCCCCCAAATACCATGGCCTTTCAATCATTCCCAACATCTGGGGCTCAGGCCCGAAGTTCAACAGGCTGTGGAGAGACTTTTAATGAAGTACTACATGTAGACCCCTAAAACTGCTTTCCGTGACTCTAGTACTGAGGCCTCAAGGAAGTGTGCTTATTTAATGTGAAGGATAAATCACTTCCATTTCTGAACACACAGTTTAATATGAAGCCAAGTGCAAGGCCTCTCTCTCTCTGCCCAAGGGGAGCTCTCCTGCTGGGGCTGACTTCACACTCAGGGAGGATGCTGTGGATTGATTACTGCTGCTTGTGGTAGTTTGCTTGACTGTGTGAGGGTTGCTGCAGCTACACACACAGGCAGGAAGCAAAACAGAGAGCATCAACCTCCAGTGTAAACTCTGACATTACACCAATTTTTCTTTTTGACCCTTTGTATATATATGAACAAGGTAAAAAGCAACAGAATTCACTTCAAATTGAAGGAGAAAACTCACTTCACCTTTTGGTGCATCTACCACATAGTAGGAGGTAAGGAGCTATGGGGGAGTTAATTAACAATAATTATGATGATAATAATTGTTCCCAGTCATGGAGATCTCAGCTGTGGGTGCCATTCTGCATACTTTCATCCTTAAGCTTAGATTTCCTCATCTGTAAATTAAGGATAATAATGCTTCTATTTCATTTACAAGTTGAGGCAGCAGGGTCACAAAGATCAGTTTGAACACAGCCCTGAGTTAAAAATCCTAGCTCCAATTTCTACTATTTGATCTCAATGGGCTTCCATTTTCTCACCTCTACAGCAGAGATGAAGCCACCTACCTCAAAGGACTGCAATGAGGAACTGAAGAAGACAGTAGGTCAAACACCGGCTGGTGTCTGTATCTCCAGGTGGTGCCCAATAAATATGTAGACTCTCTCTTCTATTATACGTGTGAACCACTTCTGTTAACCACCGACAGTAGCTATGAAATGTTCATAGTATCCAAGGATGCATTTCCCTTCAGAACAATGTTAATTTCACCCAGAGAAAGCTTAATATGCCAGATTACTGGTTCCAAGTTTTATATCTAGGAACTCATTTATTACTTACCATAATCTATAAGATTCTATAAGAATCTATAAGATAGATACTACTATTACCCCCATTTTACAGATGAAAATGTGGAGGCAAAGAGTTTGGGTAACTCGCCCAGTTTCAGGCAAATGGTACCACAGCCAGTAGCCAGGATAGTAGCCTGGGTCTGGAGCCGGTCCCCCTAAGCAGAATGCAACAGTACTTATTGGGTCAATTTCTTTGAGGTTCCATACTTAGAAGGACTCTCTTCCAGAAGTAGGCACTGGCTGCTCTTACAAACAGCAATGTGTTGACTTGACTAACTTTTCAACTTCTGAAATAACATTTTGTGTATTTTCTTAGAATTCCTAAAAAAATCCCTACATTTAAAATAAGGTGCCTATAACTAGTTCATCTTGTTCTAGATGCTGGAATACCATAAATAAATGCACTTCTCTCTCTACAGATTACCTAAAAAATCTTACAGTAAAATACACCACTGAGTTTTGCTTTAAACAACAATTTCAAGTCCAAATTAAATAGATCACAGTTTTAATGTGACCTGTTGTGTTAAACTAATGACTTCTATGCAAATATTCTACTTAGTTTTTTTAATATTCACTATCTAGTATACTGTACACTGTAGGTAATTTACATATACTGTACGGCATTTTACAGCACTAGTCCTTTTACAAATCTAATCAACTCAAGTATTAAACATCAATGATGATAATCCATTGTTCTGCTTAAAAGGAAAAGCTCTAGGGGACAGCTGGGAAAGAAAGGTTAAAGATTTCTATCCTTCACAGTAGAACACTGCAGCTACCTATAAATCATGCTCTTTGTTTATTAAGATAATTAAGCCCATCAGTACACTTAACTTTCAGACTCAACAACTGTCTGGCATGAACAATTTCCACTTTTTCTAAAACAAAGGGGATGTGTTCAAAAGGGGGTCTTCTGCATGCTCTCTGCACAATGCATGCTATTTTGAAACATGATTTATGTGTCTAATTCCTGGACCTGCCTTTTAAAATATACTGGGTTCTTCCTCCCATGCACCCTATTAGGAGAAGACACTTCAATTTGAAGAGTGCACGGTTTCAGACTACAGGCGGCTATATCAAGTCAGCATTTCATTAAACACTGTTCAAGCTGGACTTTGAACAAATGTTATAGAGAACCACAGCTGCAGCCACTGCAGAGAGACAAAGTTATCCAGCCAGGAGGCTTACATAAGAGGTGCAGTACAAGCACGGTGAAACCCAAGTGTCATCATCTGAATTCTATTTCTCTGAGACTTGCCCACATTCTTGAAGTGTATGAAATCACATGCACAGAGCGTTTTTCTCATTTCATTTGCCTTAGAGCACAAAACACCAGGTTGGTATATAAATTGTTTTTTTCCCTAAAGGACTAGCCTCCAATTATGGAAACGCTGGCAACTTCTGCCTAGGGGAAGAGTAAAATAGGATGCGCGGGAAGCCTGCAGGCCTGAAAGGAATGGTTTTGCTCTTCTTCCCAAAGATTCCTAGCAGCGCTGGGCATCCAAGGAGAGTCATTCTCCCAGGATTGAGGATGGAGGTGAGAAGACCTCTTGGACTCCTCCCCCAAACACACACACACACACACACACACACACACACACACACACACACACACACAGTTAAAGAGCTCGGAAAGTGCTATTAACAAGCAGCAGGCGAAAATGCCCTCGGAGCACCTATCCTCTCCCAGTACATTTCCAACTGGCATATTCGTCAGAGGCTGGGGCCAGCCAGTCCTGGACTTGACACTCTCCAGGTGTTTGAATGCAGTATCTCCTTTTTCCCACACTGCACTTTCTCACCAAGCTGGAACATTGCTAAGAGGTGCCACCCCCGGCTTCCCACAACATAAAGATAATAAAAACGAACCTCTCCTTCCCACGGCTCCCCTCCAACTTCAGAAACTCTAGTCAACTTACCGGGACTCAGGAGGCAGTGAGTCTTCTTGGGTGGACGGCGCTCCGAGGCAGCCTCGCAAACTCCGGTGCGCAGCCCCGCCGACCCCGCACTGCCCCGCCGCAGCGGTGGGTGCAGGACGAGAAGCTGCGGCTCTGCACCAGCCACCTCGGCTCAGCCGTGCCCGACGCCGGGCACTGGCCCGGGCGCTGGCCCGAGCGCAATGCCCTGCGACGGCGGCGGCAACCGAGGCTGCAGCCCGCCGCACGGACTCGACCGCTGCGGCTGCCGCCGGCCCCGGACTGTGAGCCCCTGGCGCGTGTCTCCGGCTCCAAGGGAATCACGGCTCAACAAGAAAACCGGCCCGAGAGAAACCGACGTGCCGCCGCCGTCAGACCCGCTGCCTTCTGCCAATCGGCCGGTCGCACCGCGGGCGCGCCGGCGGGCGAGCGAGCGAGCAGGCGGGTACCGCGGTCCACACTCACCGCCGCGCCGCGGAGAATGACAGGCGGCGAGGCGGAGCGGCGGCGCGGGGCGCCGGGCGCGAGTGCGCATGACCGCGGCCCTCTGCGGCACGTCACGGAGAGGCGGGGCAGGGAACAGGGGCGGGGAAGGGGCGAGCCGGGCGGGGCCTGGGTGGGGGGCGTCGAGGGAGGCCGACGACCGAGGTGGGCTGCTCTGCAGGAAGATTGCCTCCTCGGGTACTGTAAACCTAAAGCTCTGTGGTTGAACTTGCTTTTCTCTGAGAGTCCATTGTCCCTTGAAGAGCACCGTTTACTCTAAGCGGTCCTTAAGGTTGCGGACGAGCTTACAAAAGCCAGTTTTACTAAGCTTATAGCTTACCCACAAAGAGTAGTGATTTGAGGGACAATGGTCCTCTATTGTGGCTGTACATTAAAATAAGTTGGGACGCTTGTAAGAGCCCTTTGCCCTGGCCGCTCCCGAGAAGTACAGGAGAAGCTCTGGGCGGGGTCCAGGTATCAGTAGGTTGTAAAGCTACCTCAAGATACCAAGGTCCAGCAATACTTCTCAAACTAATGTGGGACACAATCTCCTGGGGATTTTGCTAAGATGCAGATACTGATTCAGTAGGTCCGGGAGCGAGAACAAGAGGCGATTCCTCATTTTTAACAAGCTTTCACACGTCGCCAATGTTGCAGGTCCAGATCATCCAATCATTATTACTCAAAGTGTGGTCTAGAATCTGGAGCATGGCTTCTAAAAAGTTGGTCTGCCTGACAGTCACCCCAGGAGCTGCCAGCTACCAGGGAGGAGGTTTGTTTGAGTCCAAGACTCTGAGGACAACGCAGTGAGACTGTCTCAAAAAAAAAAAAAAAAAAATGTAGAGCAAATGGCCAGGCCCTACCCACTGTGGTAATGGTTCTGGGTCAGTGGTTGGGAATGGTTGAGCTCTGGAATTCCATATGTAATAAGTACTCTACATAACCCCATTAGGGGTTTAGTTTGGACCAAACTACAGGTTTACACCAGCATCCTGGTGTTGGGAACGGATTTGTGTGTGACAAAGAGCCAAGCTATATCTAGAACTCAGAACAACTAACTCCAAATCCAATGCGTTCTAAACCAAATGGTGCTTTACCTGACTAGTTTCAGTTATCTACAATTAATGTGAATTACTTAGCAGGAAAAAAAGATGTAAATGGTATTAAACATACATACATACACTCTGTTGAACACTAGTTCCACATATCATTAGAGGAGAATTAAAATTGGAGAAGAGGTTCACTTGGGAGGGAGTAGGGAGCAGAGTGATGAAATTAAGGGATGGTAGTGTGTTACAGAGAGTGTGGAGGAGGAAACCAACTTCAGACTCAGCCTAAAACTTGGAGAGGCGTTTTGTGGAAGAAAAACCAGGGACCAGATTTCAGAGCATGGTGTGAAATTCAGGTGTTCAAGAGTTTATAAAGGCATGGCATTTCACATCTGTTACCTCATTGAAATCTTACAATATTCTCTTCAATTGAATAAAAAAAGAACTTTGAACATTAGTTGACTGTTCAAGTGGAACTTGAATAAAAGCAAGGATCTTAGTGTAGGACACAGCTCCTATAACTAAGGAAAACAATAATTCAGCTCTTATAAAGCAAATGGTTTATGAGTTTGCTAGTCTCACCTTTTAAAGACTGTGCCTATATTTTCTGTTCAGAAGGCTTTCATTCTTGTAAGGAGGAAATACATTTGTGTCTTCATCCCAGTTTTTCAGCTTCACATCTTGGGTTTGGGAAATGTCTTTCTAAGAGCAACTGAGTCCTAGGACATTGCAGTTACACAATGCAGGATTCATTGAGGACTTTGAAAGGGATGTATTCTGGTGACAAGTATAATTACCCTCCTTTTCTTACCCAGGACTAGAAGCTAAGTAATTTAGACAAAATCACTAATCTGAGCAGGGGCCAGTCTCAAGCCTCTGTCCTTTTCCTTTGCTCTTTTCATCAAATGATATACTGATGATTGTTTTTCATTTATAAATTTTTCATACCGAGATTTCCCATCAGTATATTGGAACCCAAAATGCGCTTCAAAGCCATAACTTAATATAGAACCAGAAGTGTCAGGAACAATTATGTGCTTGTGATATAAACTGTATTTCCAATCTGAGTAAGGTATCAGAAGAAAGTAAGGGATTATTTGCAATCCTCTAATCCAGATGTTTGCCTTGAAATGCTGTATTGCTAAAACGTTGTCCCACCCACCTGCATCTTTACTTCTCTTATAACTCTTCATTAGAGCTATTCTTTTGTGTGATTATGAAGTAAAAATAAATAAATTCTTAGTAGAAAGAGATTCTCTATAAAGGAAGGAGCTGGTACAACATAGGTTATAGTATCTAGCTTATTTTTTAATAAGAAATATTTATTTCTTCTTTCTTTTTTCTTTTTTTATTTTTCTTTATTTATTTTTAGACAGAGTCTCAGTTTGTCGCCCTCAGTAGAGTGAATAAGAAACATTTAAAATAGGCCAGGTGCAGTGAATCCTGCTTATAATCCTAGTACTTTGGGCAGCTAAGGCAAGAGGATCACTTGAGGCCAACACTAGCCTGGGCAACGTAGCAAGACTCTGTCTCTACAAAAAATTTAAAAAAATAGCTAGGGATGGTGGTGCATATCTGTAATCCCAGCTACTTAGGAGGCTGAGGTGGGAGGAGTGCTTCAGCCCAGGAGTTCAAGGTTGCAGTGAACTATTATCGAGAGTCAACTTGGGAGATGGAGTGTGACTCTGTCTCAGAGATAAGCAAACAAACAATAGAAATAGTGTAAGTAAAAAAACTATTAAGGTGGCAGAATAGTCATCTTGGGACTTTTAGAAGAAGAAACCAAACCTGTCATTCTGAGTTTTTGTTTTTGTTTTTGTTTTGATACTAGAAACTCCAGTCAAAATATTTATCTCTATAATATTTGAATTCATTCACATATTGGCTTAAAGAGATTTAAGATTTAATTACATAAATCTTTACATGTATGTAAGATTTAATTACACAAATCTCTTTTCTTAATTACACAAATCTTAAATTAGTATGTCCCACTGCCATTTTATTTGCATCATTATTATTAGCATTAAACATATGAAATGTATAATATTGCCCCGATACTGTATTGACTGTGTCTTAATATTGACTGTCTGTATTCAGAATTTGTTTCACGTTAGCTGCTATTGTTGCCTGTTTTTTTTTCCTCTGAAGACTGTATTCTTATGGGTCAGCAAAGCCTGCTCTTTGGCTGAGAATTTCTTTCTTCAATGCCTCTGAAACCCCAGTAGTGAGGTTTTCAATTACACAGAAACATATGACTCCACTGAACCCTATTAATCCCCTCATTCAAGAAGCTGTTCTTAGGATAGGTAAATTCTTTCTGCTAAAAATCATAGAGTCATCACTAAGCTGGGAAGTTTTGTCTCAAAAATTCTCCACCTTTATTAATTACATTTCTTTTTTTCCCTTTATTTTATTGTTTGGGATTCATTGAGGTTATAAAGAATTAAGTTATACTGATTGCATTTTTTAGATAAAGCCCTTCTTATAATTGTGTCCCACCCCCAAGAGGTGTGTCATACACTGTGACCCCCCCATTCCCCTCCTCTTCCCCTCTCCCCAATTGCTCATTCCCCTAACCCCCTTGTGTTAGCTCATTTACTGCCTTCATATTAGAATAAAGTACACAGGATTCTTGCTTCTCCATTCTTATGATGCTTTACTAAGAAGAATGTATTCCACGTCCATCCAGGTTAATACAAACATTTCTCTATCCATTTCACTTAAAGTGATTCTTGGCATGACAATCTTCAGTCTCTTGCCTAATCCATAGACAGAGTCCATAAGATAGGACTGTGAGGAGTCCAAGATGACTGGTGAGGCTGAGATGGAGTCAAGAGCTAAGAATCAGATGACACTGGTGAACAATAAGCTTGCCATAAAAATTAATACAAATTGTACTTGATTTTTGGACATGGCTTATTATGGAGTTTGCCTTGTTAGAACACATGCAGCAGCTGATAACTTCACTGGAAACCAGAGCTGAATCCCTGGAGGGTGGCAGGGGCCAAGTGGAGAGATTAGCATTCTATCTATTTTCCAGAGAAACTTTTGAAAACTATTGGAAAGTGAAATTCCTGCCCTAACACCGACATGTGTGAAATGCCTGCTTTTCAAGTGTTCATGTCAAAATTAGCCCATTTAAAAGTTAGAGCAGTCCATATGATGAATAATCAGGATTTTTAGGTTAACTCCAAAATGCTTTTTAAAACCTCTATTAACAAGTCAGTTAACAGAGTGTGAATTATAATGCCAAGCCTGAAAAGAAGTAGGTGTTGGGTAAGGATTCTGGCTGGAGGTAAGAGTGGCATTAGAGGATGGAGAGGGTGGAATTTAGAAGTGGAAAAGATGACTAAAAGTGGCCTTTGTTGGCTAAGAAGTGGAGAGTGATGGAGACTAAATATCAGCAGCTACTGAGATCAGGTTGGGAGATGACCTGGGACCAAGAGGAGAAAAAGCAGAGACCACACAGGGCTTACCTGTAATGAAAGCAATGAGAATTCCATGTTTGACTTGATCTGTAGGAAGGAATAAGCAGAGCTCAACAAATAGATTATAAATTCCTTAAAATCTGTTATACGTGCATCAAAGAATGATTACAGAAAAGTACATCCAAATTCAGTCTCTAAGAACTACCTCCTCCTTCCTTCCAATGGAGTTTCCCACTAGCAGGAGCGAGCAGCCTGAGGGAGAGGCCGAGCGGCCCAGTGTGAACCTCATAGGCTGTCTGGCAGCATCGCCATCTCTCAGCCATGTGCACGTGGCTGCTGTCTTTGATTACTGAACACAAAGTGACAAGAGCTGAAGTACATATTAGGCTCCTAATAAAGGCTCTGTTAGTGGTGATCTTTCCCTTTTTATCTCCTCCCAAGTTAAAATTTGTAGCTAGACATCTCTTAATGTCCATTTTATCATTTTAATGTAAGCCATGATTGACTATAGTTTTTAAGAGAGCACTTTTCTTTTCTGAAAGACTTAAAAGTTACTTTAGGGTTCCTCTGAGAACAAGAGAATCATGTACAAAAGGCTTTCAGGGGAGATCAAGGCAAAGCCTCCTAATGTAACTCTGTGGCCTCTGTACTGCAGAGGAAAAGGCAGGGCTTAAGGACTTGACATGTCTAGATCTTTCTACTGGGAGAAAAAAATTATGGTGGCAAGAGAGACGGTACTTATAAAAGTGAAAACAGAGACAGCTTTAAGGAAAGTCTTTACATTACAGATTAAATAACAGGCTTTCCCATTGCCCTTTGTCATCTTGACCTTACACATTCCTTAGAGTTTTATACTGACATCAGCACTCAGAATTTGTGCCTGGAAAACTGAGGTGGATTCTCAGGATGTTGGTTGAGACGCCTTAGGTTCACTTTTAATTCTTCTGCGTTTAGTGCTTGAATATAATACACTTTTTAGAAACATATTTCAAGTAGGCATCTGAGAAAACTGTGTATTTCATTAGTCATCAACCATTTGCTAGCCAACAAGCAAAAATTCAGAATGGAGGCTGAGAGATTCCACCCCAGAGAAGCTAGTTGTACTGTCGCCAATGTCAGAAAGATGTGAAAGGCTTTTAGTCACTAAAGCATTTCTGTCATTTTTTGCCCTGTCATATATCTTCCTGCAGTCTCACCCTCTCACCACTTTTTTGGCAAATGGAATTTTCTGCTCTTAGTCCTGCATCCTCCCTGGAATGGAGGTCGTCTCTTGTTATATGTCAACAACAAGGACAGGAGAGGAAATTCAGCAGAAACCAGCTCTCCTCTTTATCCAATGGCCCATTTAGAAGTGGAAAAATACTCATTGTTTCCATGGCTTATTTCTAAATCTGGGTAAGGTGGCTTATCTGGCAAATGGAGACAACAGTAGTAGTTATTATCATTCTTTGAAAGGGTTAGACATTTACCTAGCTTTACTTCCCCATGATAAGAAGCATCTAGTTTCTGCTGAATTCCCTTCTTTGTTACCCACTCCCAGACAAGAGAACACTGACAGAGCTAGTGAGGGTGAGGGCTTCCCAGAGCTAAACACTTGTTAGTGGTCAAATCTCCAGTTCTGATAAAACTCTGGTATTTCAGATGTTATTTGTATGGCTGATAACAAAAACTGGTATTAGAGATGTTACTTCTATGCCCAGTGATCAGACCCAGAGCAGAGCCTCAAATATATTCTTTTGGGAATGAATAAAAGCACAACAGCAGCCTGATAGGAAGGCAAGGGACCTCAGAGATTTCACAGCAATTCGAATAGTGAGAAGAATTCCCAGAGGCGAAAGCCATGAAATAAGCCATCACTCCAAAATGTCTTGTAAAAACAGCAGTTGCTTTTAGAAATATTTAATCCCACATTCCACTGAAGTGTTTCATGGTATTTCCTGTTTCTAGAAACTTAGAGGAAAATTAAAGTCTTGCTTGAAAGAAAGCAAGCAGAGCCAGATGTTGGTGTGGGTAATGATTTGCAGAGCCTAACATGCATGTGGCCGCAGTTGGGAAAATGCATGACAGCTGTCTGAAGCCATGGGAGCCTAATTTCTCTTGGCTAGGAAAAAAACAAACTGGAGGAGTGTTTTGTTTATATATACAAGGGGACAGCTGAATCCAAGAGACATTATTTTGTTTTGTAGAGCCAGAAATAGCAACTTAAAATATTGTTTCTATTCCTTTGACACACTAAGATCAAACCACTTATTCAAGGAATATTTAGTATCCAACCAAATATGGTGATATTCTAAAGTTTTTATTTTTCTAGAAAATACTAGACTATTCCATTTTGGGATCAATTATAGGTAATTTCATCTTAACTTTCTTTGTCCAGATTAATAATTAGAATTTTTTCCAAAAATATATGCTTAGACTTCTTGATTAAAAGAGACCTGTGAATACAGAAGTGATTATAACCCCTTCGTCTGCACCCCACCCTGAATCTTCTCTGGTCTAACTGATTTGTTCTTTGGTACTTCTTTGTCCTTTCTTGCTTTTGAATTTAAGGGTTTTCTTTGTTTTTTTTTTTTTAATGCAAACCCTCCTCTCCCATCTCTGTCCTTCAAATATTAGCCATACTCTCATGCCTGAGTCTTACCTCACCACATCCATATCGATGGAGTTGACTTTGATCATCCACCTGGAGGAGCGTCTCCTCCTGCGAGCATCTGTACCACCTCCTGTCTAGATCATCCACATAGCACATCTCCTAAACTGCTTTGCATTGTAGATATCAGTGTATATGTCTCAACGGCCCAAGGAAACAGAAAACTACTAAAGGCAGGCACATTGTATCTTCTCTCTTTCCTCCACTCCTTAAGTCTCTAGCTATTTTATACAAAGTCCCAAGACTTCTGTGTCACACTTATGATGTCTATTGTGAGCACATTGGATGGAAGGGAAAGTGTAGGTTTATGTGGAAAGACAAAGAAAGCATGCCAAGAGTCATTCAGCATCTAACTCTGTTTGGGTTGTAGCCCTGGGAAAATTGTCAGGGTATATGTAGTCATATACTTATTGCATCTGAGTTATAGGGTGAGGGCTTGGTCTCAAAAGCAAAATTGAAGTCTAATTATTAGAATTGGAGCAGAAGGTAAGAACAAGATTAACACTAAGATTAACTTTACATTGAATTCTGGGCTAAGGACACTTTGATATATCCATTGCCCACTGGCAATTGTCAGGGTTGAACCCAGAGCCAGGAGAAGGGTTGAGTCTGTTGCTAGAGAAAAGATGATCATCTATGGGAACAGAAATGATAGGAGAGTAGAAAGCCAGATAGGGCATTTTTCTCGCTATAATGCCTTTCATCAGAGGTTGTTTGACATTAGAAGTGTCAATCACTGTGTGTCTGTTACTCCCTATGCCACCTTTCCTTATGCCTGTATATAGGTCTCTGTTCACACTGCACTGATCTGTGACATGACCACTGATTGGATCAGGGCTGTCACCTGATCCCATGAGTGCCCCTGTGCAAAGGGCTTAGACAGGGGTAACTAGCTGAACCAATAGGAGTAGCTTCCTCTGAAATATAGACTGGAGAATCTGAAATGGATTGGACAGTCTAGGGAGAAAAATGGAACAGACACACAAAGAGGCAGAGACCCAAGGGAAGAGAAAGCATTCCAGCCAACACGATGCTTTTCTAGACTCTTTCTATCCTTGAACGAAGTTCCCTTTTCAGTGCCAAATATTTGTAAGGCAAAGTCAAACATCTAGCATACTCTCAGTGAATCTTTGTAAAATAAATGACTAGAAATAAGACATGAATATTACTAAGCATTAATAAAATAATATTTATATAAATTTGTGGTATATTGTAATAAAGAATACATTTAATCTTTGTCCTTGGTACCTAGTCCAAGACGTTCAAAACTCTTAAAATTTTCTGATAGAAAGCTCCTTTGTTATTAACCTCCTTGGACTGTACCTGGACTTATGCCAGTGAGGTGGGGGAGACCAATTCTTTGATTAGAAGATTAGAATTTTCATACCCATCTTCAACTTCTGGGGAGGGAACTGGGCTGCAGATTAAGTTCACTTGCCTGGTTGATGATTTAACCAGTTATGCTAACATAATGAACCTCCAATAAAAAACTCAGGTCATTGAGGCATGGGGAGCTTCCTTGTAGGTGATCGTATTGGTGTGCTGGGAGGGTGATGCACCCTAGCTCCCTGGGGACAGATGCTCCTGCACTCAGCACCCTTCCAGGCCTTGCTCCATGTGTAACCTTGTCTGGCTGTTCATTTGGGTTCTGTGAGTCTTGCTAATGAATTATCAAACTTGAAGAGGGTTTATGGGAAAATCTTGGAATTTGTAGCCAAGTCAGACAGAAGTGCCTGGGGTGCCTGCTTGCAGCTGGTGCCTGAAGTGAGGGTAGTCTTATGGGAATCTTGCCCTCTAAGTTGTGGGACCTTACCTTCACTCTAGGTAGTTAGCATCAAAATTAAATTGAATTATAGGACACTTAGTATGTTGGAATTGGTTTTGGAACATAATATAATATTCTTTGTGTGTCTGATTTTTGTGATGTCTGTTTATAGTGTTGAGTAACACAGAGCAGAAATGATATCACCATCTCAGGATGAAGAAGGGAGCAATGATACCAGGTGATTATGTCCATACCAGTCAATCTGCATGTGATGCCTGATGGTCTCTCCCACTGGACTGTAGACTTCTGGAAGTCAAGTCCACATATTCTTTATCTTAGTACTTCAGTGTAGCCTAGTGTGTTATTTTTAAACATCCTAAATTCTACTGAAATGCTTATGGCTGACATGATGATTAAAAATGTACTTTTTAGTTATAATATTCACCTTGCATTTTTAATAGTCAACTCTCTGGACGTTACTTTAACAATCTTTTTTTATCTCCTTATTTCACAGATAGGGAAAGCTAAGCCAAAGGTAAATATCTGGCCTAGGATCTCAGAAAAATTTAGGACTAGTCCCAAAATAGCTTGTCACACCTAAGGACTATACCTAGCCCTTAAGTATCAAGGACTACTGGTCATGTTGGGTTCTGACCACCATGTGGAAGACGATAGGCAGTGAAGTAGTTATTGATGCTCAGAATTCAGTTCTGATATGCCTGGTACATGTAGGAGGACTTTGTCATTCGTCTTAGAATTGTTCATTTAACCTTACATTTATGCTGACAGCTAAACTCGGTGTCTTCTGGCTAAATTAAGTTGGTGAATCATTTATACTAATAGTAAAGCTTAGGAATTGCGCTTGATTTAGGATAGGCTGTATTAAAAAGAGATAGACTTCAAGCAGTAACAACAAACAGAAACAAAAAATATAGTTTAAAAAGAAATCTCAGAGTATAAAAATCATTGTTTTGCTTATCTATCAGATTAAGATGTAATTAACCCTATTGAATTGTAGCTGGGCTCATTCTTTGAATCTTCTTTGTTATAGATCAGAATTGAAACAGTAACTTTGCACCTGGAAGTATTTTTAATGTCTGGGCTATACCAGCCAATACTTTATTTCAGATGGGAAAGCAGAGAGGGAAATCTCATTTTATTTTATCTGATTTAACTTTTCAGAAGAAATTACTTGCTTTTCTAAAAAACTAAACATTTCTTTATTGCTAACAAGATCTCTAAAAATGACAGCAACTGTAGTTAGGGAACAGTCATTACTGTGACATTCTATTTGACAACATGTAATCATGTCCATTAAGAGCTCTAAACTCTCCTCAAACGTGGTAGTAAACTTCTGAGTTTGTTTAACTTTGAGCTGAGACAAGCTCAGTAATAAACACACACTGGTAGACTGATTCTCAACAGTTTTTTAAGGAGCTTTGTCTAAATGGCAAACAGTGACAGAAATGATCGTATCCTGGAGTCTTAGGTTTAGACATACTTGTGACACATTCTCTAAGATGAAGCAGGTGATTTTATTGGCTATTTCACAGTTAAGGGAAATGGTCACGGTCCTTTCATTCTACCTCTGTTTGAGGCCTTATTCCCAGAAGACATGGGGCAGATGCTGACACACGCCTGTTCCATACAAACTCTCATACATATGTGCTGTTGATGGGGGAGGCATCTGGGTGACTTGACTTTTCAAAAGAAATTCTCAGAGATTAGCTTGACTTTGATTATTTCAAGGGCTTTTAATTCCATAGGAATCTAGATTGGTTCTGTTTTGAGATCCACTTATTTGAGGATTCCACACTCCCTGAATTCTGCAAGAGTTTGCCAGCTAATCTGGACTATTCTGAATCTGGGATGATATGGCCCATTCTCCAGAACCAGCCTCCTATTGCCAAAGGAAAATTGGAAGCTTTGTTGGGGGAAAAATGTTGCCTTGGTTACAGAGTTCTATGTCTGCTGCAATAGGAACTCCAAAGCAATTTTTCTTTTTTCATGATGGAGAGAGAACCATTGATGAAATTCAGCCTCCAGCACAGAGGTTGACAGTGTGGGTTCAGAGGGAGATTATATGCCTTCTGTCAGGTATTGGAATCTTAGGCAAGTTGTTTATCCTCTTCATGTATATCTTAAGATTTCTTGTTTGTAAAATATAGCAATGGCTTATCTTATTTAATATTTAGCAATATGCTAAATACATATGCTAGTAATAAACCTAATGATTTTTAAACACCTGGCATAGTCTCTGGATTGTAGAAATTGCTCAAATCAGCACCACCATATAGTGTTTAGTCTATGCCAGGCACTGTCCGTGCATGTTATATCTTTACCCTATTTTATTTTCACTAAGGCAATATGAGATAGCTCATTCTCATTTTATAGATTAGTAAGTTGAGGTCCCTACAGGCTAAATTACTATCCAAGATCACAGCTAACAGCTAGCAGGTTGCCTCTATGCATTTTAACCTGGGCCACATGGCCTCCAAGTCCATATACTGAACCACTATTTTTCTGCTACTTGTCTAATAAATAAATACGATGTTTTACTATTGTTGTTTTCCTTCCTGTAAGTCTTTCCAACTCTGTGACACAGCTTTGACCTCTGCTCCCCCTGGTCTTATGTCCCAGGAGAAGCAGCACCTGACTCCTCCCATTGCTGAACCATTGATTCCCATGGTGAAGGGGAAGGTAGCAGGAGGGAAGGAAGTTCTGCTTATGAGGAGTTATATTTTGTTTGGATTCTCACACTCTCTTAGCCATGTAAACGTGAATATCTTCTTTGGGCCTTTTATTGAAAACTTCTAATAACATTTATGAATACCAAGAATGATCCAGATTTGACAGATTTGAATCTGTCAAGCTGGAACATTTCTATAAATCTTCCATATCTAGAATTTCACAATAGGTAATCTATTTACTTATATTCAACGAACATTTACTGAATATCTGCCAAGCATAGAGCATGGTATTGAAAAATAAATGAATGAATAGAAGCCATGATATCAATAACAAAAAATTTTTATCTAGGTTGATAAACAATTGTATAAGTAACCAAGATGGAGAGCCCATTATGAATTGTGAAGGGCTGTGTTCAAATACAATTTTTCATTTTCTAACTGTGTATCACCTTAAACAAATTACCTTTCTGAACCTTAATTTGCTCATTTGTACCATGGGCTTGATAATAGTTTTATTGTGAGATTTGGATCATTGTTGGTATTCAATAAATGTTATTAGATGTTTTCAACAAATGCTTTGAATAGATATATTATTAGAAAAAAAATAAGGATGTCAGCAGGAAAAACATATGATACGGTGAGAATATTAAAGTGTATATAGAATTATTGACCAAATTAATTTTCTGTGTCCATTTTCAACATAACCTAAGCAAGAGGTTGGACTCCAACATCCTCTATAAAATGATTTAAGTATTTAAAGCTGAGACTCTGGGGCGGCGCCTGTGGCTCAGTGAATAGGGCGTTGGCCCCATATACTGGGGGTGGCAGCTTCAAACCTGGCCCCAGGCAAATTGCAACAAAAAAATAGCCAGGCATCGTGGTGGGCACCTGTATTCCTGGGTAACTAGGAGGCTGAGGAAAGAGAATCACCTAAGCCCAAGAACTGGAGGTTGCTGCGACCTGTGATGTTACAGCACTCTATGGAGGGTGATAAAGTGAGACTCTGTCTCTAAAAAATAAATAAGTAAATAAAAGACAAATAAAAATCTGAGACTCTGAACACAATTTTCAATTAGGATCTCTTTATCTCTCTCCCCTTCTTTCTTTCTTTTGAACAATAGACATTTATTTTCTCAGTTCTGGAGGCTAGAGGTCCAAGACCTAGGTGCCAGCAGGATTTGTTTTTTTCTGAGGCTGTTTTCCTTGGCTTGTTGATGGCCCTGTCTCCACGTGGTCTTTCCTCTGTGTCTGGGTATGAGTGTGCCCCTAGTTCATCGGTCTGTCTCTCTCTTATAATTTCACCTCTCATACCGGATTAGGGCCCACTCTACTGGTCTTATTTTCACTTAATAAACTCTTTAAAGACCTTAACTCCATTATGTTATATTCTGAGGTGATGGGGGTTGAGATTTCACTATGTGAATTTTCAGGGAACACAATTCAATCTATAACAGGAATAATGAAAATGTTTGAAAATTAGTGATGATGCGGTAAACCTCTGGGAATATATGAAAAAACACTTAAAATGAATTAATTGTACACTTTAAGAGTGAATTTTTTGGTATATGAATTATAGTTTAATAAAAGCGGTTATGAACAAAAAATAAAATCTAAATTGGACACAGCTCTTGCCATCAACAAGCTCACAGACCAGACAGGCAAACAAGAATGTGAGTAGGTACTGTCAACCCCTTGCTGGGCACAGTACGTGGAGTGCGTTTGTCCCATTTTTTTCTTCCTTTTTAATTGATATAAATGTAAGAGCTGCAAGGGCAGTTTTGTGACATGGATATCTTCATAGTGGTGAAGTCTGGGCTCTTGGTGCACTGTTACCCGAAGAGTGTACTTCGTACCCATTAAGTAATTTCTCTTTTTTCAAATGCACATAGCCGTATTTATTTGCATTAAGTAATTTCTCATCCTTTACAACCCTCCAGTCCTTCCACATCTCCAGTGACTCCATGTCCATGTGTATGCATTATTTAGCTCCCGCTTAGGACCTCTCCTAGCTCACCATCTGCAGAAACGCCCTCACCATATGCTTTGACAGAAGATGTGTTCGTGCCCCTGTGCAGTGTGTGTTATCTTTTGTGGAGGTGGTCAGGGGTTGCACAGATTGGCTGCTATCTCAAAACCCAAATTTCAGTAAAACGCAGCAGCATGTATAAGCAACATAAGGAAGGAAAATGTGTTTCTTCATGGTGAGCAGTAAGGGGAGACATTTTTCTTTCCCATATCTGTTGTGTCCTTCCATGTAATAGGGGTCATTAACATCAAATGCCTGAGTCTCTTCTCCCCTGTACCTATCCCCTCCCAGGGACTGAGAGACACTCTGTGTAGGTGGTGAGGTTGACAAGAGAGTCAGGTCATGCACGCCCTGCATCCTCCCTTTCTCATTTATGCTCTGCCCCTTGGCTCCTGTCTGCATCACAGAGCAGGGTCTTTCTCTGAAGAGGGAGCTGTGGCGAGCTGTGGCTTGGCTCAGACCCTCTCCAGCATAGAGGGGGAGCCCACCATACAGGGATACTGGCTGGCCTATATATGGTAGTCATATCTTCCCATGATGTCTTTGTTGGTGACATCTACCTAACTCCTCTATTTTGTATCTTAATTTATTTAGAATTTAAGTGAGGACAAAAAGATGTTAATTATTGAGAATCCTTGATGTCAAGGATCAAGAAGAGTGTTGACCCAACCCCCGGGGAGGAGGAGGCTCTGAATTTTCTGCTCAAATAAATGGGTTTATACAGATTTATCAGCATTCTCTTTTTTCTTCACCCCTATAATGCTGCCTTGTATTTTTCAGGGTGACTGTGAACTACTGGAACTAATTCCACATACTTTAGAATACTTTAAAGCTGAGTCAATGAGTGGGAAGAATTTAATCTGATAGTCATTTCATCCTCTGCCTGTGAAATACGCTATAAAAAGATGTCAATAAATGCTTTCATAATTGCAAACGTATAATTTTAATATATCAGTTTAATGCCAAAGGGGATTTACTATATTACATTACTATCAGATACCTGATAGGATAAAGTGGGCATTAAAATGTGAGAACCAGGCCACTTAATCAATTTACAAAAAAGAAAAAAGTGAAGTGGAAGGAAATTAAAGTTACACTGCCAATGAGTGGCTAAGCTAGTTGGAAATGGTGGATTTGTGAATGTCCTGGTTAAGCTCTGACTCCAGTGTCTTCCCTAAACATCCATCACACAGCATAGTTTACACATGAGCCCCCTTTAATTTCAAAGCTCTCACAGTTCAGTTCAATTCAACAAATATTTGACTCAAACTTTCCACATCTTACATTCCATGTTCTGTTTGGGAGAAAGAGCAGTGCACCACACAAGTATGGGCCATGGTGTGCAAATGGAGAATATCGCAATGAACGTGATTGTATTTGTTAGTTAAATTGTGATTTTTAACAAAGAAATATTTGCTAAAAATAAAGGTGCCTTTATTTAAATATATGTATTATGGTTTTTATAGCTACGTTTCTTCTAGCAATGTAAGAAAATGAAAATGATGGGGAAAAAACCTGAGATCAGGAAAGACTTCTCTGAGATGGAGGTTCAGGGATGTAAATGGAAGTTTGGATGGTGGTGTCCAGAAGGTAAATGGAAGTTTGGATGGTGGTGTCCAGAAGTTCAATTCATCAATAGGAAATGGTTTCATCTATTTTTGTACTTTCAATCTGTGCAATAGTATGAAGTTATTTAATAAAGTGAAATAGGTCTGTAAGAAGGCTTTGGGGAAAATATAATGATATTTCATTAGGAAAAAATGAGTTATGTGTATAATTTTTTTTTTGTAAAAGCCACAATAGCAGCAGTGGTATTTATATGTTCTCTGTATATATTTGGTTAGCGAAAGAACAAGAAAGGTGCGTACCAAACTTGTTATATCACCTGGGACAACTTTTGAATTTAATTCAGAGAAGTAGTACTTTTCATTAAAAACTGAAACAAATGCTTTACTGGTGAAAAAATACATAACATTAAGTAGAAAAAACAAACAGGGAAATGATGGAGATGAAAATGAGAGAATGTTAGCAATATCTGCCTCCAAGTAATATAATGATCATTATGAGTGAATTTTTTCTCTCCCTCTGGACAATTTTAAGCACTTTCTGCTTACGTGTGCATTAATGTAACAATTAGAAAAAAATTAAATGTGTAAGGAAGTTGTGTGTGCTCTTTGACTTATTAATTTCACTCCTAAGTTTCTTTTCAAAAAGTAGAACATGCCAGAAGATGCCAAATGAGAATAATTTCTTTTAACGTAATGTAAGTAGAGACTATGTCTTTATGCCAGTAAAGATTATTTAACACAGTTTTTGGAATTTCCTGGATTTTCCAGTACATTCAATGAAGCCACTGGAATATGGTACCCATTTCAGTTAAGCAATAATTTATCTTTCAGCTGATCTCTATGTGCTAGCCACGTCCAAGTCATTCTGGGCAAGGCCCACTCCACACTAATTTGCAGTATCAGGACACAAATTCATAGGAAAAACCCACATCTCTCAGAAATTCCATAGGACTTTCTTCTCTAGCCATGAACTAGTTAAAAAGAGGCATACCCTCAAGCCAATCCAAAAATAATAAATAATGAATAGAATACTTCTTATGTAGAAATCTGTACTCTCAAACTCAATGATTACACTCATGTGTGTATGCACGTGTGTGTGTGTGAAGAGTAAAGATAAAATTGGCAATACATTTGATGAACATTTATTGGATGACAACTTTTTTCATTTTCTCATCTTTGAACGTGCAGAGGCATAAATAGAAGTCACACCAAAGGTGAAGGACATGCACCCCAACCACTTTTGAGGCACTGGGCTTGGTCACCAAAGAGTAGGGGAGGAGAGAAGTGGAGTACATAGGAAAGCTCAAGGCTTAGTTGCTACCTAGAAATCCAAGATGTGTTAAAACACTCAGGATGTGGTGTAGGAGAACTTAAGATGAAATTCTGTTACTTTTAAGTTTTTTTTTAACTTGAGCAAGTCAGTTAAACTTCTGAGCAGCAAATCTCTAACTTAATCTGTGCTGAACTGAAAAAAGTTATAAAAAATATATAAATATTTTATAAAGTTATTTTGAGGATTAAGGGAGATGATATATGCAAAGATATATTTTGTAAAGTGTGAAGTTCAGTGCATAATTGAACATGTTAATATTCAAGGATATGTTTACATCCCTTGAGATACAAATTTAGAACAAAGTGGAAGATTAGTGTCTTCTATTAGTTCATTACTTTAAATATTTATTAAATTTATTTGGTGAGATAGGATATATACTGATGATGAAGTAATATTTGGCAGCTATTTCAATCTAAAAAAGCCCGGGGTTCCTGGGCAGTGTTAGATTAAATGACAGTTTTCAAACTTTGCATAGGTACAGAATACTTAGCACTATACAATCTAAGAACTGGTGGGATAATGTGTGGTCACTTGACTCAACATTTACTAGTGGCTGGTATTTTCTTATGTATTCTTTCCTACATCTCCAGTTCAGTTGATTCAATATGACTCATTCATTCCATTGTTCAGCCTGTAAATATTTTTATGAACTAAGTATAGTTCAGCCCCTCCCCTAGGAACAGTTGATATGATGATGAAGAAAGATGTATCATTTCTTTGTCTTGTGGAACTTAGAACATAGTATGGGAGACGACAATTGTCAGGTAATCAGACAAACCATTGCAGCCGTCACAATTGCTTAGAAGGAAAGATACGTAACTGCACAGGAGCCCTTCATTTTCATACTTGTTTTACTCAGAGATCAGTAAAGACTTCTCTGAGATGGAGGTTCAGGGATGTAAATGGAAGTTTGGATGGTGGTGTCCAGAAGGTGAAGAAGCAAGAGAAGGATACTCCAGACAGAGGGAACAGCTTGTGCAAAGGCCCTGAGGCAAGATGAAGCATTGCATCAATGGAAGAAGATCAGGGCAACTGAATGTAGGGGAGATGAGGCTAGAGATGTTCATGGCTACTACAGACTCTGTAAGACTTGAAGTTTATGTTAAGGAGTCTTCACTGTTTCTATAAGCATTAGGAAGCTTTAAGTAAATAGTGGTAACCAGATCTAAATTTTTAAAATATATATTACAGTTGGAAGATTAGACCAGGAATGGGCCAGGGTTAATGTGTCAGTTTTCTATTGCTGCTGAAACAAATTACCAGAAACTCAGCAGCTTAAAACATCATGGTTTCCATAGAGTGGCTCAACTGGGTTTTTCTCTAAGGTTAAACAAGGTAGAAATCAAGGTATCTGCCAGAATTTCGGTTCTCATGTAGAGTTCACTGGCTCTTGGCAGAGTTCCTTTCCTTCATTTGCTTTCCACGCAGCACCGCCCATATTCAAGGCAGCAACCAGGGTCAAGGCTTTTCACACTTAACAATCTCTCCAGCTTCCTCTTCTGCCTTCACCTGAGCTTAAGGTTTATGTGATTACACTGGGCTCACTTGGATAAACCAGGATGCTCTCCCAATTTTGAAGTTAAACTGATTTGTATACTGACTTAAATCTGAAAAATCCCTTTTGCCACATAACATAAGTTATTTATAGGTGTGACATCAAGGGGCAAATCTCCTGGTAGGGCAATATTCTGCCTACTGAATTTAATATTGGGATACCAATTAGTAAGTTATTCTGATAGGTCGAGCAGGAGAGGTTTCTTACCTGGATGAGGCTGGTTTTGGTTGAGATGGAGAAGAATGTATGTGTTAGAGGACATCTTAGGGGAACAAGGGAGAGAAAAGTGTAAAGGAAGGCTTCTGGTTCTCTAGCTTGTATAGCTGGATGGCTGGGGAGCTCAATACTGCATAATAAAACTTGTTCCAGTCCCGGATTTCCCAAACCTCCAGTCTTACTGTCGCAGTTCCAGCCCCTTTCCATCTCACATGTCAAATTGTCCCAGCATTTCTTCTGTTGGTATAGAGCTGTCTGAGCCCCCATCTTCACTTCTGGATAGAGACAGTAGCTGCGCAGAAGTTCCTGGCATTCTGCTTTTGCTAGAAAACTGTACCTGAGTAAGTCTGTTTCCTCTGTAATTTTTTCTGATTGTAAAGATTATACATGTATGGATCATAAAAATTCACACTCTGTCATACTGCTCTCTAAATCTAAGGGAATAAAAGTCCCAACCTCAGAATCAGCCACTATTTTAAGTAAGTTTATTCATTTTGACTTTTAAAATGCATATAGATTTTTTTTTACAGAAAAGGGCTATAAATACACACTTTTTATAACCTTTTTTTTTAGTAATGTATCTTGACCTTATATTGAGCCAGATTTTTCTGGCTCTTTTTAACAGTGGCACAGTACTCTATTTTTAAGTGGATATACCATGATTTATTTAACCTGTTTCTTATCAGTGGCCATATAGCCTGTTTTCAACCTTTGGTGTTTTAAACAATATTTTAATTGATAGCTAGGTGCAGGTATCTTTGGCCACAGGTCCCTGGGATAATTTTCTATAATTGGAATTGCTGGATCAAATGTTATACACATGTAAAACTTTTTTATTACAAAATTTTCCTTCAAGAAGACCTCTGCAGTAAGTTTTCTTCACTAATCTGGAGTGCTAGGTGGAAGGAGAGTTCAGCTTTACTTAGAACCAAAGGAAGGCCTGACAGATGAGACCAAGGTTCTCTCTTCAAGTAGCCATGTAAGATTTATCGAAAAGGTATCACATTCAATGCAGTGTTCTTGGTACTGTGTTAGGAACGGGAACAGTGCAGTGGTAATTACACTGTTATGATAAGTCCTCACGTCAAGGATCCCTTAACTGAGTTGGTAAACACCACCACCTGGTTAGTGCACAGCGTTGAAGGAGCATGAACTGAGGGCGAAGGTGATTACTTGGGGAATGTTTCTTATTTAAGCTGAGTTGTTTTGAAGAGAAGAATTTCAGAGGGAAAAATGTTTTGCATCAATCATTAAACAGCCCAGTGGATTTGTAGAGTGTTAAGTTGATTTTTGGAGCTTGAGTAATAAGGAAATGAGTCTGGAAAGCAAGTGATCTCAGTCTGTTTCAGTTAAGGATGCTTTCTACTGCAGGTGACAGAGGGAATAACAACGGCTTAAACAAAGAGGGGTTTATTTTTCCTCAAGTAAGAAGTCTAAAGTAGGAGGCTGAGGATTGGTTCAGTGGCCAAGTGGTCACAGAGCCAGTGTCTCTGCAGTTCTCTTGGCCCTTGTCTTTTGGTGGCAAAATGGTTGCATCACTTCTTAGTCTCACATCTATAGTCAAGCCAAGGGCGGGGAAGAAAAGGTGGAGGCAGGACATCTGTCCTTGATTAGGAAAGCAAAAACTTTCCCAGAAGCCTCCAGTGACAAATTTCTGTTGGTGTTTTATTGGCTACCACTAGCAGTGAGAGAAGCGGAGAGCATGGAGAAAAGAACATCGTAATTGGCTTAGTCCAAACATGGCCATTTCTGACAAAATTAAGGCTCCTTTAGCCAAAAAGAGGAGGAGTATGGTAGATATTAGGATAATACTAAAGTTATCTTCTTGTGGGTTAGATTTTGAAGGCCTTATACATTATGCCGGGGTGTGTGAACTTCCCCTTGGTATGGCAAAGGCAACAACTCAATTTTTTATATGATTTGTAAATGTTGTTGGTAATGACTGTACTTTCCCCAATAATTCCAAGATTCTGGACATGGTAGGAAATTATTTCAGGGTGACAGCTACTGATCAAATGAACTACTCTCCTTATTTACTTTACAATATGAAAGCACAAGATTGTGCTATCTCTTTTATTTGCAAAGCTTTCCTTGACTTCAAAGAGAATATTATAAACAAAAGCATTTCACAGGATGTGGAGATGAAAACAAATTATGAGACCAGTTTACATACCACCATTTAGGGAGAATCATAAGGGTTGAACCAACCCTTCTGAGCGTATACACAAATGCATAATTACTATCAAGTTACTATGGATTTTGAAACATCTTTACTTAGATGGTCATACAGTTAAAATGTGCCATAGTTTTTGTGGTTTCATATAGTTCTTAAATACAGAATAATTTTTGTCTTCATCAAATCAAAGTAGCTAAGAACTACTGTTAAATGTTCCATATTTAGTTTACCTATAAATTCATACTCATTCATTCTGATATTTTGATATGTCTATAGTAGGAAAAAATAGGAACGTAGAAAATCGGGATAGTTACTATTCTCTTGTTAAACATTAGAAGTATTTTGGGATAATAGAGGAGGATTTTTTGATAAACTATTGCTTTTTAAGAAAACACCTGTAAAGCTATAATTTCTCTTTTAAGGAAATATTAGCAGAAAGATTGCAAGTCAAACTATGTTCTCTAGAGACAGTCCTAAAGGGTTGTACCCATCACATGTGAATAAAAGGTTTCAGTACTTTCTAATGAGTAAAGTGTGCTCATAATAAATAGTATTTCATGCTGTTATTCACAAAAATAAAAGTGTATAAACATCTCAAACTTTCCATTTCAAACACTTACTTGAGTTACTAGATTTATCCCACACTAAATTAATGTAAACACAATTACAGGGGCACATAAGGAAAAAAATACCATAGACAAAACTCAGAAATGAGGACAACACCAATATTTATTTGTAACTGTGCCTGACTAAAGAGAAAAAAATACATTGATGATCGAGTGATTTCAAAGTAATAAGCATAATCCCTGCTCCCACAGTAACATTGGAGATGACAAACAAAATCTACTCTTCTTTTGGTCATAAAAAGTGTTCCTCTCCCTCACCCTTCCCTTGCACTTCTCCATCTGTGGTACGGAGCTGTCTGAGCCCCCTGGATAGTACCCTGAAAATGGGTCAGGGCTGCTCATCCGTCCCGCCTCTGCCAGCTGTGGCAGTCTGGGTGGTCTGCGGAGCGGCTGCCAAGCATGCAAGAGGATTGTTCGGGGGAATTGTCTGTAGGTAATACAAGAACAGGAGTTAGGGGTCAACCGAAAGAGGCTTCAGACTGCTCTATAGCCTTGACATCTCGAAGGGAGAAAGAGAAGGAAGGGCTGCCGACAGAGAGCCTCAGGCTGGGGCAGTTTGGAGAAAGTCTCAGCGAAGCTGATGGGAAGTCCTTAAGAAGAGAATTTTCTGTTGAGGAAGCACTTTGGAGAGTACACCATTCCAGTCCCAAACGAGGAACTATGGGTTCTCTTGAAGTGAGAGCCGAGGCTGTCCTGGGCTGTCCCAGCAACATTGTCTCCCTTATTCTGGGTCTCCTGAAAGTTGTCAGCAGCACCTTGTTGGCTACAGAATAATGCTCTACTATCCACAGAAATTTTCTGAAACCTTGACAAGGAATTTATGTCACCTGCCACTTTTTGTAGATTTCTCCCTGACTCTTGTTTCCCAGCCACACGCAACTTGACACCATACCTGGAGCCTCAATGCAGCACCAGCCTCTGAGCTTCAGCTCCAGCTACTCCTGCACCACCGTGCTCTCCTTCTCTGCCTCCCAAAATACTACCCACCTTTCCGTGTCCAGGCAGGCTCCTTCTCCTCTGAGGTATCCTTTTCGGGCAGTCTGTTCAGGATACACCACCCTTTCTTTGTGATAGAACAAAAGTGGTGCAGATATCTGTTTAGTGTGACTTTCATGTTACTTCATTTTGTGTCTTCTCTTCAGAGATCTAAGAAGACAGAAGTAACTTATCTCTTGTGCTTAATAGCAGTCATTTGATGAGTGTTTACTGAAAATAAATACACCCCAATGCAGGAAAGGACGTTTGTTTATGAGGAGAGGAGAGAGATGTAATCATTTAAGAAACTTCAAAGACATTTCAGTACACATGATCACTGAATCCTCTTGGCTTCTTAAAAAAAGATCAAGAATCCCTTTCCTGGAATTTGAACCACACATCGGCCAGAGACTTGAGAGATAAGGTTCAGGGAAGCAAGGAAATCTTCCTTTTTAGGGAACTCTGTGAGAACTCAGTTCTAACGGAGAGAATCCAATCTGAGGTTTCCTGTGTCCTTCATCCCTTCCTCTATATGGCCTTGGATTCTCCCACCCAGCTCCTGAGTGACGGTTACACTGTGGGGTTGCTCAGGCCTGCTGTGTTTGTCTGTGGGTTCTTACAACTTAGAGAGCGCCTGGACGGCAGCAGAAGCAGAGTAAATGGCTGGAGCCGGCTGCACACAGTCAGGTGTGGTGTGCAGGGGCCAAGGAAGCAGGTACTCTCACAGAAGCAGAAATCTGGTCAGCAGAGGGTGGTTGCCAAGAAATCACAGAGAGAACTACGGCTACTGAAAAAGTAGCAGGAGGTGAAGGGACAGATGGCAGGACGCAGAAGAGAAAACAGAGGGGAGGCACTTTGCTTTGCAACCGTCAGCTGGATTGGAATATTTTTGACCTCACAATAGAAGTAGGAATATTAATTAGATTCAAGGTGGCAAGTCTTTATTGTGCGCTCACTTTTAAAAGGGCCATCTTCATTTTGCAGTTGAGTTAAAAAACAATTAGATATAACTAACTGCAAAGTAATTATAATCTGTTGGAGAACACATGTACAAGCACACATGAAAAAGTTTAGTTAAGGTAGAATATGAATTTCAGTTTCTTTTCCTTTCTACATTTGTTTTATCTACAAGCTCTGATGGCCTAAGGAGCAAAATGGACTCCAAATCTACCAGCTTTTCTCCAGCTTCCCTACACAAAGTCCAAGCCTCATTTATCTCCTTTGGATCTTCAACAACCTCCAGGTCTATGTTGTCCTGACTTTGTAGTCTTATGCCCAGGAGCCAGAGGAATCTTTCCAAAAATGCAAATTGTGTCTTGCCACTCTCCTGTGGAAAATTCTCCCCTGCTTCTGGGTGTGCTCAGAGTAAAAGGTGAAGTCCATATAGGATCTAGCACCTACCTGTTGCTCCGCTATATCCAGCAGGCATAACCTTGCTCATGCCCCTCTGGCCACATCACCCTTCTTGCTGTTCCTGAAAGTGCCATGCATGGTCCCTCCTAAGGGCTGTTCAATACGCCCAGGACACTTTGCATGCTGTCTTTTCAGGACTGACCATTCAGGTCTCAGCTCAGAAGTTGTCTCCTCAGTGAAGCCCTCCCTGAATTCATCATTCTAAGCTGTCTGTACCAGCCTGCAGCCACTTTCTCATAGCACTCTGTTCTAGATCTTCCCAGCACTTAGCAACATCTGAAATGTGTAAAATGTGTTTCCTATCTGTTCTCCCACATCCCCCAAAATGTAATCTCCTCAAGAGGAGAGACCTTGTTTGTCTTTGTCACCACTCCATTCCTAGTGCCAAGTGCAATACTTGGTGCCTGCGTGGTTCTTGTTAAATAGTTGTTGAATGAATGAATAAAAAATAGGAGCTACCAGAAATAAAGAAAGGAGATTATAGCTCAGAGTAGGTGGGAAGCAAAGTGCTTGAAAGAAGAAAGATTATTTTAGCTGTGAAGAATAGCGTGGGCAGCAAAGGCTTGGAGGGAAGACCCTAGCCTGGGTGGAGCAGAAGGTACACAGAAATAGAAGTGGGGCAGGTTTCCTGACAGTGAAATTCATATGAAATCAGAGGGCAGAAGGAAGTCATAATACTGCCAAACTGTGTGCATGTGTGTTTCTTTTTTTGCCTTAGGTAGAAAAGCATTGAAATTCCACAGGGCAAAAGAAATCACTGAACATGTCAACAAATGGAACAACATACCTTGTTCATGGTTGGGAAGAATCAGTATTGTCAAAATGTCTATACTTCCCAAAGCAATATACAATTTCACTGCAATGCCTATTAAAGCTCCACTGTCATGTTTTAAAGACCTTGAAAAAATATTGCTTCAGTTTATATGGAATCAGAAAAAACCTCGAATGGCCAAGACATTACTCAGAAATAAAAACAAAGAAGGAGGATTCACGCTACCAGACCTGAGACTGTATTATAAATCAATAGTGATCAAAACAGCATTCATACCTCTCTTAACTGTCCCTATTCCCACT
>CAUYRH010031716.1:0-34114 GCA_963574655.1 Perodicticus potto
TTTTGTATATGAAATGAGAGTATAACTTAAATTTTGTCCACAGGATTAGCTGTATTTTTTTTCAAATTTCACTTACCAAAATTATTATGTTTCAGGAAAGATAAATGCCACTTTTATCATATGTTAAGTCATTGGGTGTATTTCTATCTATTTCTCAAAATTCTCTTCTACATCAATGATCTATTAGTCTATTGTTGAAAAACAAAATTTTTCATGTATTTCTACTGTTTTGTAGGACATGTCTCCTTAAATGGATTATTAAGTTCTCTTTGTCCTTTCTTAATCCTCAAATAGACACTATAATATTTAAATGTTAATCCCCTTTAATATCGCTTTGCCCAATCCACCTCCAAAATATGGCTATTTTCTTTTGTTCTCAGAGTAGCACATTTTATTTCTTATCCTTGAAGGGAAACTTCAAAAAATAGTTTATGATTTTTATTAAATTATAGCCATAAAGATATGTTTATTGTGATAAGAGTACAACATAAGATTTACTATCTTAACAATTGCTAAATGTACAATGCGGTACTATTAACTATAGGCACAATATTGTACAACAGGTCTCTGGGACCTGTACAACTGAAATTTTATATCCATTATGCCTTATCTACAAAATGAATGTGGGTGTATATCATCCTCTGTCAAACGAAATATCAAAAGGAAAATGCTTCATCCCACTACTAGGTGTTTACCCAAAGGAAAAAGGATATTTTATAAAAAAGGCACTTGCACTAGAATGCTCATAGCAGCAAAATTCACAATTGCAAAGATGCAGAAGCAACCCAAGTGTCCATCAATACACGAATGGATTAATAAATTATGGCATATATATACCATGAAATATTATTCAGCCATAAAAAGATGGCAATCTAATACCTTTTGTAACAAACTGGATGAAATTGAGACCATTGTCCTAATTGAAATATAACAAGAATGGAAAAACACCACATGCATTCTATCTTAAATCAAAATTAGTCAATACTTATATACATATATGGAAGTTAAACTCTAAAGAAATTAAATAGCTGTGAGGGGGAAGGAAGTGTAGGGTAAATTCACACCTAACTGATAAGATAAATAGATAGATAGATAGATAGATAGATAGATAGATAGATAGATAGATAGATAGACGGTAAAGGGTAAACTTAAAATTATTACTTAAAATGTACAAATTAAAGTATTTAACAAAAAAATGTGCACCCTTGTGATATTCTTAAATTAAAAAACAATAAGAACACTATAGCACTGGCATAAAAACAGTCATATAGACCAATGGAAAAGGATAGAGAACCCAAAATTAAAGCCAAACTTACATACTCAACTAATTTCCAACAAGGCCATTAAGAAGACAAATGAGGGAAAGGACAGTCTATCCAAAAAATGGTGTTAGGACACCTGGATGTCCACACACAAAAGAATAAAATTGAACCTTTAAGATAAACCATATATGTTAATCAGTTTGATTTAAGCATTCCACACAGTATATAAAATTATCACATTGTACTCCATAAATGTATAAACTTATGATTTTAATTAAAAATTAAATTAAAAGACAAAAATTAATACCCCAAAAGATAAACCATATGCAAAAATTAACTCAAATGGATTAAGGAGTTAATCATAAGCCCTAAAACTACACAACTCCTAGAGAAAAACAGAGGATAACGATTGATTAAATTAATCTTAGCAATAACTTCTTAAATTTGACACCAAAAACACATGCAACAAAACCAAAACTAGGTATGTGAGACCACCTCAAACTAAAATGCTTACATGCAGCAAAGGAAAGAATCACCAGAGTTAAAAGGCAAAATATGCAGTGGGAAAAATATATTTGATAAGCATGTGATTGATGGGGGATTAATATTCAAATATGTATATGAAACCTCTTTAGCTCAATAATAAAATAATGATAATAATCTGATTAAATAATTTTCAAATTACTTAAGTAGATATTAATTATATAGTATTTCCTAAAAAAGACTTACAGATGGCCAGCAGATATATCAAAAAGTTCTCAAACTCAATAATTATCAAAAGTACAAGCCCAAACAAAAATGATATATCACCTCACAACTCTGAGATTGACCATTTTTAAGTGTTTTCATTGGATATAAAGAAATTAGAATTCTTACTCAATGTTGATAAGAGGTAAAGTGGCCCAGCAGCTATGGAAAGCAGGGTGAAGTTTCCGCAAAAGGTTTAAAACAGAACAAACAAACGATGCAGCAATCTGCCTCGGGATAGTTATTGAAAAAACTGAAATCAAACCTCAAAAATATATATCTTCACTCCCAGGTTTGCTCCAGAATTATTTTTGAATACAAGCCTAAATGTACATTGGTGGATAATGGCAAAAAGAAAGCATGGTATATGCAAGATTATTTTTCAAACTATAAAAATAAGGAAATCTTGCCATATGTGACAACATGGATGAACCTGGAGACACTGTAATGTGAAATAAGTCCCTCATAGAAGAACAAATACAGCATGATTCCACATATTAGGAATCAAAATAATCCAAAATTAAAAATAGGCTAGAAGGATTATTGCTGAGGCCTGAGGACAGGGAAACTTGGGGAGTTGCCTTTCACCAGAAGTGTTGTTTATGTTATGCAAGATGAAGTTCTAGACATCTGCTGTACAGTAATGAGTGCACAATTAGCAGTTATAGTGTTGCATACTTAGGCATTTGTCATGGTAATTCTAATTTTTAGTTATTTGATAAATCTCCATACTATTTTTTATAATGGCAGTGCT
Organism: Perodicticus potto; assembly: GCA_963574655.1. Classification (NCBI taxonomy): domain Eukaryota; kingdom Metazoa; phylum Chordata; class Mammalia; order Primates; family Lorisidae; genus Perodicticus; species Perodicticus potto. The sequence goes on from CAUYRH010031716.1 coordinate 2,764, forward strand.
AATTTACATTTCCCTAGAAATGTGTAACGGTCAGCCTTCCTCTACATCTTTGCCAACACTTACCTCTTGTCTTTTTGATAAATAGCCGTTCTGACTGGAGTGAGGTCATATCTCATTGTGGTTCTGATTCATATTTCCCTGAGAGTTATTATTGGGGAAGGAATGGGGAAGAGGGAACTTAGGAGAGGTTCATCATCAGCACGAAATTACAATTTGAAAGGAAGAATAAGTTCTATTGCACAGTAGGTTAATTCTAGTTAACAAAATAGCTAGAAGAGAGGATTTTGAATTTTCCCACCACAAAGAAAAGATAAATGTTTGAGGTAATGGATACACAAAGCGACTTGAGTTGACCATTACATGATGTACACAGGTATCAAAACATCACATTGCACCAAACAACTGCATACAATAATGTCTGTACTATAAATAAATAAGTAGAAAGTAAATTATTAGAAATATAAAAATAATTATTCCCAAAGACCCATAAACCAATGTTTTCCTATGATTATACAGAATCTAATGCACACCAATCATTTTGCATAACCTATTAAAAAATATTTAGATAAAGGTTAATGCCACCAATAAAATGAGTAAAAACACAGAGACTAAGATATAGACAAGAGGATATTCTGAGAGCAAGCCCAGTTATATTTTAGCATTACATTTTGAAAACTAAGGTGGTTCTCAAATAGCCCTACTGCACAATTTTTAATTCTGTACTTGGGTTATCCCTTTAGTTGACCTTCATCTTTGCTGGAAGCCCACGCTTTGTATTACAGCCATTTCTACTTCTTTTTGTATCCCATGATACTTGGAGCTTCACTAGGTCAGGAACTGTTTTGTTTTGCTTTGTTCTCCCAGAATTTAACAGAAGATTTGGACTTGAATTATTGGATATAATTCTTACGTAAAGGAGCCTGAATTAATCATAACATACCAATTCATGAACATATCAATATCTGAAATAAGAGTGACCTAGAGAATGTACAACCCTGATATCTCTTCCTACCCAGACTATGACAGTACTTTTCTGTCTGGTCTTCCTTTTTATTTCTCCAAAAGTTTTCCTTCCTGATTCCCAAATTAAAACACCCTACTCTTCTGTTAGCTTTAGTTTTAGAATGAAAATTTATTATTTTTCTATTCTCTTCCTGACAGAATTCCAAATAAACTGCAATCTCCTTTAGCATAGTTCTATCACTTCCTTAATTTTCTCTAAATCTTTTTTTCTTTCCCTGCTAACCAAATGCCTTGCTTCTTCCGATGCCTTTCCACATCCCCCTCCCTTTACATTTGCTCCTTAATGGTAGAATAGGAACCAGTCTTCCCTGGTGCCCCTTTATTCACTTGACACTGCCTCAGTGGGCTATGCCTTAGTGGAGTGTCTCCAACAGCTAGCTCTACATTTTATAGTTTCATTTACACCTTGCCCAAGCTGTTGTTACAGCACTTATCTCCAATTGCAACAAGAATTTCTTTCAGGTAAGGCTTTGTCTGTATTTTTTGTATATGCTCAGCAATGTAGACCTGTGCTTGGGAATAGGTATAGAGACAAATTCACACTGAAGACAGAATGCTAAGGTGAAAATAAGAAATTTGAAATAAAGGTAAAATAAAAGGAAGTACAGCTTTACCTGAATGTAACATAATGAAAACCCTCAAAAAATAATCTCCTTGGTCTTTCATCTCAGTTGTTTCCTGCATTGAATCATCATTACCATCTTGATTTCATCCTTGCAGCTATAAATAGACAAGTCAGCAACTTTTGAAAAATAGCCTCAAGAAATCCAATTACTGGAGCAATATTTTTTTTTTGTATTTACATCTCCATGCCCTTTAAAATCCCTAAAATCAAACATCTTACTCAATTTCAGCTTGTGATTATTCAACTTGCTCTTGTATCTATAATTGCTTTCTCATTTCTGTAAGGAGTACATTTTATGAAGATTTGCTTAATAAAATTCAAGAATAGAAAGTATAAAGAGGAGGGCTTAAATAATCTATCATTTATATTAATGCAGAGTATCTCAATCTTTTCATAATTTGAATATATTAAAATTTGGATTTTTATATCAGTATTCAAAGAATTGTCTTTTAGTGATGATGCTATTTATACTTTAAAAATTTTGTGGTTTTTGGAATTTTTTTCAAGTACTTAAAAATGTCTTCTAGATATAAAATTGCTATTTTAAACATTCCAGCATTATAGAGAAGATGTTTACTATAATCACCCTGGCCTTGAAGATAGGGCTCAAGTTATTGAAAAGCACCTCCACTAAATAATAAGACACCTTTTTAATACAATGTAATGATTGTAAAGCCAGGAAAATGGTTTCTGTGTCTGTTGACCAAGAGGGCTTTACAGTTTCCCTCACCTTAACTGAATTTAGTCTTTTTTCTAATTCTAAGTTTTGACCTCCCTTTTATTAAAGCAATTTTTCTGAAACAATTGTCATCGTAAATCTTTTATCTGCCCTTTTGTGATATAAATCTTTTTAAAAGTCTCCTACTAGTTTTATGATTCAGGCATATTTTTCTCAAGGAACTAGGAAACATCTCTTTGAAATGTAATCATTAATGAAAATGACCCCTCTAACTTCCAGGCTGTAGGGCAAAGTAAGAGCCTAACTTTCCATGGGCACTTGTACGAGGTTGTTCAACTACCTTCTATCATGAAGATAAGAGAAAGTTTATTTTTTCACTATATAAAGCCAATTATCTGATACAAGCGGACCTATGGACCTAAACCCACCACCAAACACCTTTTAAAAGCTCCCTAACCCTTTCTTTTAGACCTAAGTTCAGTCTTATTCCTTCATTGCCATCTCCTTGAATAAAGACATCCTTGCTTGTTTAACTTTGTCTGGTGCAATGTTTTTATTCAATACTATACAGTAAAATAGAAATATTGTCTGACTCTAAGTAGCGAACTCACAACTCATAAAATAAGCATCACTTTCATTCTAATATTTTACAATTTATTGACCAAAAGACTGAAAAGATAACTTCTGATTTTTATTCTGAGATGTAAAACACTTGAAAATTAGCACTACCATTCTCATAACAAGAAAAAAAAAAACTTGGGGGTAGTAATTCTTTTTATTTTTATTTATTTATGTATTTATTTACATTGAGACAAAGTCTTACTACGTTACCCTCGGTAGAGTGCCAAGGCGTCACAGCTCACAGCAACCTGAAACTCTTGGGCTGACACGATTCTCTTGTCTCAGCCTCCCCAGTAGCTGGAACTACAGGTGCCTACCACAAGGCCTGGCAATTTTTTTGTTGTAGTCATTGTTGTTTAGTAGGGCTGGCTAGGTTCAAACCTGCCAGCACTGGTGTTGTGGCTGGTGCCTTAACCACTGAGCGTGGATGTCAAGCTCAAGGTGGCAATTCTTCTTAGATCTAGCAGACAATTGAGATCCCAGAACAAACTACTAGCCCTAAAACTGTGGAGAGTCATAAGGAGAGAATCATTACTTTCCAGGAACAGAAGTCAACAGCTGAAGCCATGATACCTTTTTAAACCAGACTATAAAAATCCTGGAGGTGTAGGATAGACTAATCAGAGAGTCAAAACTCAAAGGAGGTTTATTATGGGGTTTAATGGAGCAATATATTTATAATTTTTAGCTCCAGAGGTCCTACTAGCTCTCAAGGTGAAGACTGGAGAAAAATTTTCTTGTGCTACAGCAAAAAGAGAAACAAAACAAACAAACAAAAAAATCAATGGGAAATATGCATAGAATTCTCCTTAAAAAGGCCTGCTATAAAGGGAAGGTATATTCCTAGAGCTTATTCAAGTTGAGGGAAAGGAAATTCCCAACTCAGACTCAGTAAAAAATGATTCATAAGACATTAGAATGCCTCACTTCTGACACCTTACCACCACTTCAATATGATCCTGTTATGATCCACAGGAGATTATGGCTAAAAGAAATGCAAACTTCAAATCTTATTTTAAAAGTCTCTAGGGGCACTCTAATACAAGAGAGGAGACAAAAAAAAAAAAAGACACTAAAGGAAATTTTAATCTTTTAAATAACAACTGCAAGAAAAATTAAGCACAGCCTAACTCCTAAAGAGGAGTTAAAAATTATAAACATAAAACCTCATAGAAAAGGCTTATTTATCCCTTCACTATGGTTCTTTTACCTAACATTTCATGTCCAGTTTCCAGAAAAAGATTACAAAGCACACTAAAAGACAAAATGCAGTCTGAAGAGAAAAGGAACATTATTAGAATGGGGGTCAGATAAGGCAGAGATTTGGGAATTATCAGAGTGGGAACTTAAAGGAACTGTGAATCATGTGTTAAGGGATCTAATGGGAAACATGAACGCATGCGAGACCAGACACAACATAAGCACACAGATGGGAACTCCAACACAGGATCAAAGCAAAATGTTAGAAATCAAAAACACCATTACAGAAATGGAGAATCCTCTGATGGGCTTGTCAATAGACAGGCATAGTCAAGAAAATAATCAGTGAACTTCAGGAATATAGCTATATTCAAACTTCCAAAGTTAACACATAAAGATAAAAGGGAATGAAAAAGATATAATAGAATATCCAAGAACAAAAGTCATAATATACAAATAATGGGAATACCAGAATGGGGAAAAAGAGAGAAAAGAGCAGAATAAATATTTAGAATAATGTCTGAGAACTGTCCAAAATTCTGCCATATGGAAGTCATAGATCCAGGAAGTTCAGGGAATGCAAACAGGGGAAATATAAGAATGTTTTTGCCCAAGCCTATTATATTAAAAGTACAAAAACTGAAGACAAAGAAAAAATATTGAAATAATTCAAGGTGGTGGAAGAAATAGCTACAGAGTTATAAAAAGATTACATCAGATTCCAAAAACCATGCAAGCAACAAGAGAGGGGACTGATTTTTTTTTTTTTAAGTGTTGGAAGAAATAAAACAAACAGAAAAAGTCCCCAACTTAGAATTCTGTATCTAGTAAAATTATTCTTCACAAATGAAGGGAAAATAAAGACTTTCTCGGACATAATAAAAATTGGGGCAATTTGAGGTCAGTATACTTGCCTCGCAAGGAATGTGAAAATAAATTCTACAGAAAAAAGGGAAAAAATATATATGTCAGAAACTTGATTTACATGAATGTAGCAAAAACATTGTGAAACAAAAGAAAGTAAAATAAAATTTTTTACTTTTTGAAAATGCTAATTGATAGAAAAGATAATTATGTGAAAGAGTAGCATCAATGTACTCAGTGACTGTAGTTTAAGGATAAGTGAAATGATTTAAAAATTATAAGAAATTGTAGTTACTGGGAATCCCCCTTCATGAAGAACTTGCACTAACCTTGAAGCTGTGAAGTGTTACTTGAAAGTGGATTTAATTTAGGTGCTATAGTATATTTAAAATTCTAGGGCAACAACTAAAAAAACTTTTATTTTTGAGACAGAGTCTCACTTGGTCACCCTTGGTAGAGTGCCGAGACATCTTAGCTCACAGCAACCTCAAACCCTTGGGCTCAAGTGATTCTCTTGCCTCAGCCTCCAAAGTAGTAGGGACTATAGGTGCCCACTGCAATGCCTGTCTATTTTTTAGAGACAAGGTCTCACTGTTGCTTAGACTGGTCTCGAGCTCCTGAGCTCAGGCAATCCACCAGCCTTGGCCTCTCCAATGCTGGGACTACAGGCATAGGCCACTGTGCCTGGACCCAAATTTTTATCAATTCATAATATGCATAAGCATTTATGAAGTACATGTAATATGTATTTTGATACATGCATACAATGTATAATGATCAAGTCAAGATATTTAGGATATCCATCACCTCGAACATCTCAATTCTTTATGTTAGTAACATTTCTCCTCGTCTAGCTATAATGAAATGTACAATATATTGTTGCTGACTACAGTCAAACACTTTATCTTTTACCCAACTGTACTTTTGTACCCATCAAAACCACTCTTCATCCTCCTCTCCCAGCCACAATCCTTCCTAGCCCCTGGTATGTATTATTCTACTTTCCACCTCCATGAAATCAATTTTTTAGCTCCCACATATGAGTGAGAACATGTGAGATTTGTCTTTTTCTAAGAAATGTCTATTCAGATCCTTTGTCCACTTTTTAAGGGGAAGATATTTATTATTATCTGCTGTCGAGTTGTCTAAGTTTCTTATAGATTTGGATTTTATACCTTGGCTATTATTCCCTTGTCAGATGAATAGTTGGCAAATATTTTCTCCCAGGTATATATGTTGGGTTAGGGTTAACTTTCATTGTTTCCTTTTTTTTCCATAAGGTTTTTGGTTTAGTATAGTCCTATTTGCTTATTTTTGTTTTTGTTTCCTGTGCTTTTGAGGTATTATGCATAGAATCTTTGCTTAAGCCAGTGTTCTAGAGCATTTCTCCTCTGTTTAATCTCTAAACCATTGTGAATTGATTTATGCATGTAGTAGAAAAGGAGGTCAAATTGTCCCTGTTTGCGTATGACATGATCTTATTTTAGAAAAACCTAAGTATCCCACTAGAAAACTCTTAGAATTAATGAATTCAAAAAAGTTGGAAGATACAAAATCAATATACAGAAATTAGTAACACTTCTATCTACCAATAACAAACTAGCTGAAAAAGAAAGCAATTCTATTTACAATAGGTCTAAACAAAAATATCTAGTACAAAGTCTAACCAACGAAGTCAAAACCTCTATAAGAAAACCACAAACCATACTTTAAAAAAGTGAAGGGTAAACAAAAAAAAGGGAAAGATATCCCATTATCATGGATAAGAAGTAGTAATACTGTTAAAATGTGCATTGTACTCAAAGCAATCTATGGATTCAATACAATCCCTATCAAAATACTGATGGCTTCTTCACAGAACTGTAAAAAAATTCCAAAATTTCTCTTGAAGCACCGGGACGCAGAATAGCCCAAACAAGCTTGAGAAAAAAGAAAAAAAAAAAAAGGGGGTGGTGACATCACACTACCTGACTTCAAAATATGCTACAAGCCTATATTAACCGAAAGAGCATGCATGTTATTGGTATAAAAATAGACACAAAGACCAGTGGAACAGAATAAAGTAGCCAGAATTACATTTACAGGCAACTGACATTTGAGAAAGGCATCAGTAACATATATTGGAAAGGACAGTCTCTTTAATAAATGATGTTGGAAAAACTGGATATCTATGTGCAGAAGAATAACAAAATGTTTTTTAAAATTATAATTGATGTGCTAGAAGGGGAGAGAAATTTAACCATAGAAAATGTTCAATTAAAATTAACAAGGGGAAAAAAAGCATGGACGAAAAAAAGAAATAATGTACAAAGTCAATAAATAAAAAAATTAATATGGTAGATATTAACCCAGCTATGTCAATAATTACTATAAATGTGAAAGGTTTAAATATGCTAATTAAAAGTGTCATGTTAGATATAAAAGCAGGAGCCAACTACATATTGTCTAAAAGAAACCCATTTTAAACATACATAAATGCACAAACATAATAGAAGTAAAGGGATAGAAAAAGATATAGCATGCTAGCACTAATCAAACCAAAACTGGGGTAGATATACATTTTGTGCACAGCAAACCTTAAAGTAAGGAAAATTATCCAGGATAAAAAGAGCCATTGCATAATGAAAAGGGGTCGATATTACTATAAAGTATAATGATCTTTAATTTGTAGGTCCCTAACAACAAGCCATTAGATATATGTGTGAAGCAAAACTAATTAATTGCAAGGAGAATTAGATTCATCCACTATGATAGCAGATTCAATATCTCTAAATTCATAATTGACTGAGCTAGTAGATAGAAAATCAGTAAGAATACATTTAAACATATATTAATAGAAAATCAGTAAAAATACATTTAAACATGTATGTTAAAAGACCCCCAAAAGGCAATGCACTGCTGATAAGAAAAAGCGGTACATAACTTCAAACCTTATACAGCTACAATAATCAAGAATGTGTGTTACTGATGAAAGCAGGCACAAAGATCAGTAAAACCAAATAGACTACCCAGAAGTAGACTAATCTTTGCCAAGAGAGAAAAGGCATTTCAGTGGAGCGAGGATAGTTGTTTTAATAAAGGGTCTTGGCGAAACTGGACATACATATGCAAAAAAAAAGAAAAAGAAAGAAAGAAAAAAGAAATGTATATGGACATGGACCTTACGTCTTTTATTGAATTAACTCAAAATGAATCACAGACCTACAAACTATAAAACTCCTAGAAAATAACAGGAGAAAATCTAAATGACCTTGGATTTGGCAGTGAGCTTTAGATACAACATTAAAAGTCCAATTTATGAAAAGAAAAATTATATAAGCAACTTAAGCAAAGAGAAGGAAAGAGGGAGGGAGAGGTGGGGCCACGGTGTGTGACACACCTTTTGGGAGTGGAACACTAATATTAGAGGGACTTTACCCAGCACATGCGAGCAGTTTAATCTGGCTATTTATACCCTCAATGATTCCCCAACAATAAAAACAAAACAAACAAACTAGAAAAAAACAACTTTCTGCTTTGCCAGAGTCAATGTTATGTGAATAAAGGAAGCACAAATTTGGAGAAAATAATTGCAAAACATATCTAATAAAGGAAGATTATCTAAAATATGCAAAGAGCCCTTACACATCAACAAAAAAGGGAACAACCCAATTTCATAAACAGGCAAAAGCTTTCAAAAAATGGCTCACCAAAAAAAATAAAATTAAAAAAGGAATAGGTAAAAAAGCATATAAAAATGCACATTATATGTCATTAGGCAATTTCAAATGATTTATTCACACAAAGCAATAATATTCAGTTATAAAAATATAGATACAATCTACATATACAAGCAATAGCATGGCTCAGCCTAATAAACATTGTCTACTCAAGAGAAATTGAAAACAAAATAGTACATACTTTTTAACCTCATTTTAATCAAGCTCTATATAGAGGGAAAAATAATAGGGAAAGAAATAAGAACAGCAACTGAATGATGGAATTCACAGTGGAAGTAATTATCTCAGGAGTAGCAAAGAAATATTTCTTAGCTGATACAGTCATTAGCTGCATAGTGACATGTCAGTCAAAGACCAAACATACAAACGATGACCTCATAAATTATAATGGAGCTGGAAAATTCCTATCATCTAAGTGACATCTTGATGATCCTGATTATCAAGGCTCATGGCCATGTAGGCCATGGCTAATGTGTGTGTTTATGTCTTACTTTTTAAACTTAGTTTTTAAAAAGTGTAAAAGGCAAAAAATAAACAAAATAATTTAAAAATAGAGACAGCTCATAGAATGAAGATACAAAGAAATATATTTTTGTGTTTTAAAAATGTGTTTGTTTTTAAAATGTATTGTTACAAGAGTTAAAAGTTTAAAAACTCTAAGTAGTTTAAAAATGTAACGTAAGCTGAAGTTGAGTTATTATTGAAGAAGAAAAAATTTATAAAGTCTACACTAGTGTACAGTAATGTCCTAGGTTTTTACATTCACTCACCATTCACTCACAGACTCACCAAAAGCAGTGTCCAGTCCTTCACCTCCATTCACAGTAAGTGCCCTAAACATGTTTACCTTTTTCATCTTTCATATTGTTTTCATTTTCCACCTTTCCTATGTTTGGATATGTTTAGATACACAAATAATTACCATTGTGTTAACAGTTGCCTACAGTATTCAGGGTAGAAATGCTCTACTGGTTTGTAAGCTAGGAACAATAAACCATACGCCATAGGTGTGTAATAGGCTGTACCATATTGGTTTGTGTATGAACATTGTATATGTTTGAAACAATGGCAAAATATCCTAACAATGTATTTATCAGAATGTATCTCCATCATTAATCAAGATATGACACTGTTCTCTAGCTTGACAGAGATTTGGGGTATATTTTTTCGTGTTTCAGAATATTTATAAATCTTGCTACCTCTGACTTTACCTTAATAACTTTATAAAGTGCAAGAGAAGAATAAAAGTTTGTAAGAATAGCAGTAAAGAGTAATTGTGAGTAATGATTAGGGCTGGCAATTACAAAAGTAGACTCTCCATAGGATCATGATTGTTGGGATATGGCATAAGCAGAGTGCAACTTCCACCCCTGACCTAGCGATATACATTTAGATAGAATAAATTCTCAACTATCCTCTACTTACTATTGATGAGACTTTGAGTTATTTGTATAAGCTTTCTGATCACCAGTGTTCTTATTCTTAAAATTAGAAAAAAGTGACAAGATTTTGAGTATTTCGATAATACAGTCAATGTGCTCAGCATAGAATTTGTTGCACAGTAAACATTTAGAAAGTGTCTACTACTGTTATTTCTAAGCACTGTGCTATGGTAACCTATACAGATCACGTTAAATTAAGCAACTCTCCCTTAGTAATTTGCACCGCAATAGTCATATTAAGTCTAAATACACTAAAAATTATATTTTTCATATGATAAGTATTAGTATTATGTGACTCCATCATTAAAACAGAAGATAAAAAAGTTATTCTGTTACACTATCAATCAAAGTATTGGCATTACCACACAGTGATAAAATAGAACATATTAAATAAATCTTCCTCATCTAGACTAACATAGAATATTAAGATGAAGAAATTCATCTTTGAATTTGAATCATAAAATTTTAAAAGAATGTATTTGTAACTATGGCAAACAAAGTGTTTTGAAGTTTAAAGCATTAGAGATGATCTTTTAGTGAATGAATAAAATGGTTGGTATTACCGTAATAGCCTGTTTTTAAATGGTTATCTGAGATTTCCTTAAGATGGTTTAAACATAGCCTCATTGATGCTAAGTTTTGTGTTGATTTTGTTTGTCCATTAGAATAAGTCTTTAAAATTAGTTTAACAATAAACCCAAATTCATCCTAGAATTTAACCAAATTATGAAGATATTTAAAAGTATCTTATGCTAAGTATGATATATTAAAATGCTCATAATTAGCACAAGTTTTTAATACCCCCCACCCATCAGATTTTACACTGAGAAGAAAACAATGCTGACATTTCCTGTCTTCTGGGGTTCTTTTTTTTAAAAGCTGAAGAAATTTTAAAAGGTCAACCATGATTTCCATGCAAGTCCTACCTGTACCAATGGCAATTCCATTTTCTAGATTTAGCACTCTCAAATGAATTGGTTGAGAAGTCTGCATCTAGATATAACCACATCAAGCAGTTTTCTACTCTGCTAAAACCTTTATTGCAATTATGCCTTATTTGTGCTTTTCCATACCTGAATTTTCTCTCTACGCTATCTAATTCAATCTTTAATTCAATGTAAATTCTCATCGTATGAATTATTCCAGGTAAAGATGTAAGTTTCTCTCCTTTGTCCTGCTGTTTCACTTACTTCGTATCCCTCAAATAACTCTATTCAAACACTTCTTTATTAATTTTGCTCAATGGTTCCTCACACATTCTCAGAGATGTCTGCTGACTAAATCTCTAATGATTTAATTTTAGATTCATAACAGAAAACATCTGTCATTGCTATTTTGAAGTAAGTTCACTTCACTATGTTCCATGATATAAAACATTGCTTTAATATATCCTTAATATATTTCTTTTATGTTTCCTAACCCTAACCCTAAACCCTAACCCTAATCCTAATCCTAGCCATAGCCCTAGCCCTAGTCCTAACCCTATCCCTTGCCCCAGGGCCCTGAACCCTCTTCCATATCCCCCTGACCATAATTATTACCCAAAGACAGACCCTAACCCTAGACCTCACGTCAGGGGCCCTACACCTTACCCGAGGAGCCCTATACCTCACTCCAGGGGCCCGAAACCTCTTCATCCACCAGGTATGCCTGACCCAACCATCATGCGAAACTGGCTCTAACCCTTACTCTCAACCCAGGGCCTCAAAACCTCATCATCCTGTGGGATCCACTGACTGGAATTATCACTGGAATTTAGGGTGATAATTATGGTCAGGAGATCATACAAGATACAAAGGGTTTGGGATTCTGGGGTGACTTGGGATTTTGAGTCTAGAGTTAAGGCTCTGTTTTGTGTGATGGTTGGGGTGCAGGTGCTTGTGGGATGAAGAGAGCTCGGGGCCCTGGGTGAGGACTAGGGTTTGGGCCTGGATGCAGATGATAACTATGGTCAGGGGAACATGGGGGTTAAACAGGGTTAAGGGTCCTGAGGCAACAGCTATGGTTACTGCCCAGCTTCAGGTGATGATTACGATCAGGGGAACATGTGGGATAAAGAGGGTTTGACACCCTGGGGTGAAGGCTAAGCATGGACCCAGCTTTGAATGATGGTTGCTATTAGAAAGGTCTACAGAATGAAGAAAGTTCAGGTCCTGGGGTAAGGGCAAGGTTAGGGCCCTATTTCAGATAATAATTATGGCTTGTAGGAAATGAAGGATAAAGAGGGTTCAGGATCCTGGGGTGAGGGCTAGGATTTAGACCCTTCTAGTGATAATTATGGATGGGGGAGCAAGAGGTGTAAAGAGGACTTGGGGCCCTGGAGTTAGGGGTAGAGTTAGGACCTGGCTTTGCATGATGGTTTGAATCATGAGGGGCCTGAGTGATGTAGAGAGTTTGAGACCCTGGATGAGCACTAGGGTTAGAACCCAGCTTCTCATGATAGTTCGGGTTCAAGGGGGATAAAGGGAGTTTAAGGCCCTGGGGTGAGGGCTAGGGTCAGGGTCTGTTTTTTGGGGGGTTAGAGCCCAGCTTCAAGTGATAAGTAGGGTTAAGAAAACATGTGGAATAAAGAGGGTTCATGACCTGGTGTCATGGCTAGAGTTTTGGTCTATCTTTGGGTGATAATTACTGTAGGAGAAATGTGAGAAAAAGAGAGTTCAGGGTTCTGAGGTAAAAGCAATGGTTAGTGCTTGGCTTCTGGTGACAAGTTCAGGAAATCCTGCTGGATGAAGTGGTTTCTGGGTCCTGGATTGAGGTCTAGAGTTTGGGCTTGACTTCAGTTTTAATCACATCAGTCAACACTTTTTACACCCATGATCCCCTAACTGTAATTACCATCCAAAGTCAGGGCCAAACCCCAGCCCTCACCCAGTGGCCTTGAGCCCTAGATATCCCTGCATGTTCCCCTGATTGGGAGTTACCAGTGGACGCCAAGCCCTAACCTTAGCCCTCACCCCAGAGCCTGGAACCCTTTTCATTCTCTTCATTCAGTATCCCCCCATGACCATAATGATTACACAAACTGGGCCCTAATCCTTGATCTTACCCCGGGGCCTCAACCCCTCCTTATCCCATAGGTTCCTCTGATCACAATTATCACCTGAAACCTTGCCCTAACTCTAGCCATCATCCCAGGGGACTAAAATCTCTCATGACCTAGTACTCCTTGAACTCAACATCCCATGAAGACAGACCCTAACACCAGCTCTCTCCCCAGTGCCTGGAACTCTCCTCATCTCTCAAGCCCCCTGACTATAAATATCACCCAAAGCCAGGCCCTAACCGTAGCACTCACTCCAGGCTCCTGAACCTTCTTCATCCTCCAGGACCCCCTGATCCTAACTCGGAAGTAAAGCCACACCCTAACCCTAGCACTGATCCCAGGGCCCTGAACCCTTTCATCCCACATGCCTGCCTAACCATAATTATCCCCCAAATCTAGGCTCTTACCCTAGTCTTCATCTCAGGGCCCCAAACTCTCTTTATTCTCCAGCCCCTTCTGACTCCAAGCATTGTGTGAAGCCAGGCCCTAACCCTACTCTTCACCAAAGGGGCCCAAATACTCTTCATCCTACAAGCCCCCCGATTGTAATTATTGCCCAAAGCCAGGCATTAACCCTAGTACTCACCCCAGGGCCCCAAATTCTACTAATCTAGCAGGTCCCCTGACCATAACTATCAAGCAAAGCTGGGCCGTACGCTAGCTTTCACTCCATGGCCTTGACCTTTTTTCTTCCAGCAGATCTCCCTAAATATAATTATCACCCAAATCCAGGCTCTAACCCTAGGCTTCATCTCAACCCCCAAACCCTCCTTATCCTGCAGGTGCTCCTGACCTTAATTATCATGGGATATCAAGACCTGACCCTACCCTCACCCTTCTATGCTGCCTTGGCCCAAATCATCATGCATAGCCAGGCCCTACCCCCAGCCCTCACCCCAGGTCACCTCAGTCTCTTCATTCTCCAAGCACCCTGATCCAATTTATCACATTAATCCAGGCCCCAATCCTAGCGCTCATATCAGGGCCTCAAACCCTCTTCTTCCTGCATGCCCACTGAGCCTAATTGTCACCTGAATTCAGGCCCATATCCTAGTCCTCAATCCAGGGAACCTGGCCCCACTATCATGTGAAGCTGGACTCTAAACCTAATCCTCACCCAAGCCTGCAAACATTCTTCTTTTCATATGCCCCCCCTCACTTTAATTATCACCTTAAGTGAAGCCCTAATCCTAGTCCTCACCCCAGGGCACCAATTTCTCATTATTCCCCTGGCCTCCCTAACTCAACCATCATGCGAAGTCAGGTCCTAACCCTAGCCTTCAATCCTCGGCCCCGAATACTCTTCATCTCACAAGCCCTCCTGACTGTAATTATCACCTGAACCCTGACCCTAACCCTAGCCCTCACCCCTGGCCCTGAACCTTCTTCATCCCATAGGCCACCCTGACCATAATTACCACCTGAAGCCATGCCCTAACTCTAGCTCTTAACTCATGGCCTAAGTGCCACTTTTAAAATAAACTACATGAAAAAGAACAAAAATACCGTGTAACCCTTAAGAAATAAAAGTAGGAAATGTTAAACATTTAATTTTCTTTTATCCTGAACCTAAAGTTATCATCCCTGTTCTCCAAATGTAAAAGCATTTTACAAAATTAATTTATACTAAACACTAGAGGTCATTTTCAAGAAGCACCAGAGAATTAGTACCAAATAAGTTTATGAACTTCATTGATTGCCAGCAAGGAAAGTCAATTTCCAGGTCTAATATCTAGGAATTTAATTTGATTACTCCTATTAGTATAATTAGGGGTAATATCGCTTGGAGGCAAATAGCTTAATCTATAAAGCAAGAAGGGAAATTTAAATCCCCATAATTTACTTATACCAATATTCTCCATGAATGCCATGCCTTGTATTTTTAGTCATGGTTAGACTAAATCATAAAAACATGTAGGATACATGTATATGTCAAATATACATGCTTCTAAATGCAGTTTAAAAATAAGTATTGAGGGGAACTTTGGGACTTGATGTGTGGACTATCGTTGACTGAGTTTCGTAATGTGTCTGTACCTGAAACAATAAACACACCACATTAAGAGAATGAGCAATGCAATTAGAGTAAGAAAATCTACTTATTATCAGGTGACAGGTAGCAAATTGTTAGCCCTCTGTGTTTGATTTCCTTTTCTGTAAAGCAGGGACATACTTGCCTTTATCACAAGGTTCTTGTGCTAAAAGATCTCACTGTAAATTTGGGGCATCTCATTTTGGCTGCCACCTGCTGCCCTATAAAAATTTCATGTAACTTTGTGGCTTTCTCTATTTAAATTTCCAGAGACCCTCATGGTGGGAGACAGAGACCTACATCTTGGCTCTGTTGCTCTTGTAACTGTTCACTTAAGGAAAAAAGAAACTACTCCTTGAACTTACCTACTATTTGATCCTAAATAAATAATTCTTAGCTCAGTCTCTCCATATAGGAAAAAAAATTGGGGCATTGATATGAAGAGAATAAATTGCCAGGAATCAAGTCCTGACTCTACCTGCTATTTAGTGAGTGTGAGACTGTCCTCTGTCTTGGTTTCATGATGTATAATACTACTACTTACCTCATTAGATTGTTGTGAACTTCATGAGAAATTTATTTATGCATGTATTTAGGCACTTAGAGCAAAGCCAAGCAAATAATAAACATTGTATTACTTTTCTAAGGTACTGATGTATTCTCTGAACATCCTTCTATCCCAGAAGTGGCCTTTGAAATAAAATAATGTCAAGAAAAGAAGCAGCTCCTAACAGACATTAAATAAGTGTATGCTATTCTCTTTCTTATTTGTATATGTGCATACTTACAACTTCCTAAGCTTGAAGTACTTTCAGAAATTAAGAATAATTCAGACCTTTGGTACATAATGAGAAATTCAGAGTAATATTTCATGATCTGAAAGTTCGATATCTTTGCAGGTAGGAATTTTGATTCTTACATAAAGTTTAAAATGTACAATTAGCATTGGCATGTTACAAAATTAAAATAATATTTGCTAAGTAAAGTATTTTATTTATGTGTAATAGCAAACTCATTTTATTGGAAGAAGCATTTAGTAAAATGTGGAGCACTCATGAGGTGATTCCCTAGGCTCTTATTCTTGCTCTGCTCCAGTCTATTGGCTTACTGTTGTTCACAGGCCTGTATTTACCTGCTTCCAGTCTAACGTCTATTCTCTATAGAAGCCTCTTCACTTTCAGTGTACCTACCCACCAAAATCCATGCCCTATTTCATGATGAAGGAGAAAAATTCAAGTTTCCAATGAGATTAGGGCATATGTGTATTTCATAAAATGAAAATAATGGCTATCTTTTTTTGAATTAAGACATACTTACCCAAAATTATTTTGCTTTTTATAATGACAATCAACTTATAATTATAGCTAAAAATCATTTTAGAGTATTATGGTAAACAAACCACCTTAAACCTTAGTGGCTAAGTAGTATCCATTTCCTTAGTTCACAATTTTGTGGGGTGGTTCAGCAGCTCTTCTGTTCTGGTCTGGCTTAGCTGATTTTGCCATCAGTAGTTAGCACAACTTTCACTCTGGGTAGTTAGCAGCTCATTTGGTCTTTGGAGTCTCATTTAGTTCCATTTGTTTCTGTTCCTTGTGGCTTCATCTTCTAGTAGGCTAGCTCAGGCTTCTTCCTATGAAGATAGAAGGATTTCCAAAAAATGAGAGAAACCTAAAGTTCTTCCCCAGCCATGTAGCAGCAAGCAACATGCTTGCTATTTTTCCCTTGGCCTGAGTGGATCCAAGTGCACGGAGAAGGACTCCACTTCTCAAAGAAAAGAGACAAAGTATTGAGTCCAATGTTACAAGCTCTCATACTCTATACATATCCAAACACACACACACACACACACACATATATTTCATGTATCACATACACATAGCAGATTTATTCCAAATATACAGATATATGAATCTATATTCTAAATACCTATGACTTGCAATTAAAATATTTTAAAAACACCCTTACAGGGCAACAAAAAAATGTGTCCATATCTTTATAGATATATCTGAAATCAAATAATATATGCATAAACAGAGATAAATAAATCAAGGCATGGAACATGGTATGCTGCTGCATAACTTAACATCAGTAAGTCATGTCACTCTGTTTTTCATTGCTGAGATTTAAGGGCTAACCTATATGGTCCAGCGTTCTCTTTGGTTGCATAAATTATCATATGCATAATATGCTGTCAGGTCACTACGTACATACAAAGCCCTATATTAGGCACTTAAAGTTGAACCAAAAATTGTTTAAGATTAGGTAGTTTAAAATCCAGTTAAAGTTAAACAGATACATATTTGCAGTTATCCTAAGAAAATTCTAAGTTAGTACAATTATGATGCATGACTTTAAAGCCGGGAAAAGACTAAAAGTACCTGGAGACACTCAAGGAAGACATCTAGGGGAATTATATTCCTTCATGAATTACTTATGTCAAAAGAGTACATAGATTTTGCAGAAGGACTGAGCGTGGAAGGTATGTGCACTAAGTTAGATGAAGAAAGTAGAAAGCATGTGGAAAAGGAACACCTGTGACACTGAACGAGGGAGTTTAAATTTAATGGTATAAGCAAAGGAGCGTTACGCAATGTTTTAAGAAAGACATAATCCTATGTGATATTCACATCTGCTGGTAACTTCTTTAATCAGAAATCCTCTAAACAATTTAGGTATCGAAACTTCTACCTTCATCAACTTACTTCAGCATATTCAAATGAACCTACTTTTAATAATTTTAGATTTGTGTAGAACAGATATATAAGTATTAATATAATTATGACTAAAGCTTCCTCTCCAAGAAATATATATGTCTGTAATTAATTTCAGAAACCACAGGTATAGGCATGATTACTAAAAAGTGCTTAACAAAATATAAAATGTATAAAAATTATCAATTAATTAATTAAAGTTAGACACTGGTCTTAATTTTCCTTAGGTTTTTTGTTTGTTTTAGTTTCAGTTTTAGTTTCTCCATGACCTTTGTGGAGGTATGGAATTATAATTAAAGGTCTCAGGATCTCTTTAAAAGTTACATATTTGTAACGTGATGTCAAATGTAACTTTTCCTACCATTTCGAACTTTCCTTGCTTTTGACAATGGCTCCAATCTATAAGAAAATGAAGGGCTAGATCATAACCAGAAAATGGTAAAGTATTGTAAACTAGTTCTTTATTCAACTACAACTTCCTTGAAGGGAGAAGACAGTAATAGTAAATACGACTGTAAATTGAGAACTTATTTATGGACAGAGATGATAATATGATGTATGTTCTACTCTTGTGATAAAGCCATATGAAGAGAATATTAGAGAAGCACTTAGTGATTTTATGTGTGTGAACTGTTCCAAACCTAAAGAAGCTATAGACTTGAATGTTCCATGGCTGCAGAGTAAAGTAAGGTACATGGGAAATGGGCACAACTTCTAGATATCTGCCAAGAAGTTTCTTATGGGCCAAAGAGTGACCTTGTCAAGGGAGCATGGACAGGATGACTTCAAAAGAGAGGACATGCATGGGATAGCCAGCTAGAACTAGCTAGAGGCTGGGGAAGTCCAAGACGCAGTTGAATCAGAAGAGTCTCTTCTTCCTCCAGGAGCTTCAGGAAACAAGGTTTTTATTGATGGTCATCTCAAAAACTCCCCAAATACCTTTGAAAAGCAGAACTGCTATTACTTCAGTGTTTGACATAAAGTGGTCCTAAAGTCATGTTGTGATTATACTGACCACATAACCTTATGCTTATTTCCCTATAACCCATTATTCCTGCCTTAAGTCAGGATAGACATAATCATCCATGCAGGGAACAAGCAAACAAGAGAAAGAAGAAGAACATGAAGTACATGAAAGTTTCTTTGACAGATCCAGGTCAAAGCTGCCTGGAAGGGGAATACCCTTGAATCCAGTCCTCTCTGGTTTTGCTACTTACCAGAGAGGACTTTTAAATACTAGGATGTCATGATTATAAAAGCTTTGAGATTTGCTCAGTGTTCTATTCAAGAATAGGGAAGAACAATTCAACAGAGCGGTTTAAAAATGTAGAGAGGAGAGTGGGTAAAACTGCTTCATTCTTGAACTCATTGAGTTCAGCTCATTTAATAAACCAGTCTTACTCTAGTTTATTTAATTTTAGGATGTATCAAATTTAGTGTTCTCAAGATACAGAAACTAGGTTGCTAGATTAAGGTGGCATCCATATTGATGTGTTAAATACACATTGCCTTAATCTATTATGTGTTGCTGTAATAGAATAACTGAGACTTGGTAATTTATAGACAATAGATGTTTATTGAAGCCATGGCTCTGGAGGCTGGAGAGGCCAAGATGAGATCAAAGGACCACACTGATGAGGGCCTTGTTGCTGCATCATATCACGTGGCAGGAATCACACAGCCAGAAGGAGTTCATGAAACAGCAGGAAACAGCCAAACTCCCTTTTGTAAGAAGTCCACTCTGTGGCAAGAAACCCACTCTGCTGATAATGACATTAATCCATTTTATTGCATTTTATCAAACCCTAACTCCCAACACTATTGCAATGAGGATTAAATTTCTAACCCATGAACTTAGAGGGACACACTTAAACCGTAGCACACATAGACACCTAAACACAAACAAACAAAAAACTGACCCAGCAAAATGTGGAGACATCAAAGCTAAATTAGTAAAATATGTTAATATGGACAGAGAACTCTTGGGCTCAAGCATCCTCCTGTCTCAGCCTCCTGAGTAGCAGAGGCATGCAGCACCATGCAGCACTAAGTTTTTTTTCTTTAGAGAGCGGGTCTTGCTATGTTGCCTAGATTTGTCTCAAACTTCTGGCCTCAAGCAATCCTCCCACCTCAGCCATCTAGAGTAAGGGATCACATGTGTATAGCCTGTTAACTATTAAAGATGCAAACTATACTTTTTTGACAAGAAAAATTTCCTTTAGATTTGATCCTAACCTTTTTAAAAATCCTGAGTTTTAAACAATCACATCCAGTTCATAGCCAATAGCCAACTATTATCAAGAAAGCCATTCTCCCATGCCAGATATTATTTAAAACTTTGGGTGAGCCACAAGTTTTTTAACAAGTGTTCCTATTCTAAATGTCAGTACATTAGAGGTTGATGTTTAAATTTTAAAATTTGAGGGAGAAAATACCTTGCCTCCTTTGGTAGACCTAGGTGGCAAGTGAACTTTATTGTGGCAAGTTACAAAACATGTGATGCTTTAAATAAAATTTTCAGTAATATATATGTGAATGTTTCACTTCCTTCTGCAGCTTTCTAAACAAAGGTTAAGAGCTTGTTCGTAGTCCAACATTATCAAAGCACTTGTGTCATCGGCTTATTTGTTTAAAGTTTTCCTCTGGGTTTTTTCATTATCTAAAGGTTGAAACCTGTGGCTTCCAGTTAGTGAATCTCTTCAGTACACACAATTTTATTTCAGGAAATATCTATGTTTTCCCTCAGCAAGATAAAATGATAAGTGGCAGACCCAGAGTAGGAAGGTAGTTGTTTTTAACTATAATTGGTATGCTTTGGACAAATATAACAAAGGTGTAGAGAAAACATAAAGACTAAGGAAGTTTATAATTGTGCTCCTATAATGAAGACCCATGGAATGTTAACAGATGAGGTGATTCATGAGCAGATAATAGGGAGTGACAGTCAAAGAACTGGAGACATCAGTACATTTTAAGAATTGCTTTAGTAGGAGTATTGGAAATGAAGGCCCGTGGAATATTAACAGATGAGGTGATACACAAAGCAGATAATAGAGACTGGAGACATAAGTAAATTTTGGGAATTGGTTTAGTCGGAGCATTAGAAGATACTGGGTTCTAGTCTCATCATGCTCTGAACACTTTGGGCTTTCTGGATGACATAGCTGTTTAGTTCACAATAGAGAACTGGCCATATTATGGGACTATTTACACGGACTTAGGCTTCGTGCCAACAGACCAAATGTTCCATGTGACATTAAACAGGTAGGTTGACAATTATTTCTCTCAGTCTTGTCTTTGCCTTGCACAATTTATAAGGTTACCTTCATGTCACCTGTTCCTACATGAAAAGTAGACAGCATCAAAAGGAAGCTGCTTACCTCAATATGTGACCAGGGTCTACATTGCTAATGCCAAGTCCATTTGCAAGGAATTTAATATAGAAACATTTGATCAAAATAGTTGTATGAAAGTGATTTTTGATCATCAGAGTACATATTATAGTGTCCTTAGTATTTCCTTTATGGGTCCTGATTCAAAAGATAATTTGAATATCATGTCAAACTCTAATATTCAAGAATACTCTCATAGTAAAATAAATTCAAGAATGGGGACTTCTTTTCTCCCCAAATAATACAGAGTAGCCAAGTTTAGAGACAAGATACATCCTAATAATTATTAAGTATGTCAAAGAGAATTGGGCGAATAGGGCTTTAATAATATCTCTCACCTTTTAAGTTCTTTTGCATTGTAAACACTGTCCAAAAGTGGAGCCTAAATCCAGACTCTGAGTTTGGTTTGGCTCTAGTGAACCACTTATAAGCAACAGAGCAAGGCTGAACTGATATAGGCTGACTTCTGAGGCTGGGTCAGTGAGAGTTTGGCATCCACTTGGACTGTTTATATCCCTTGCTCTCTATAAGCTCCCTCACTGGGATCCCTGTCAACACTCAGGCCACACGGAAAGCCATGTGTTGCTCTAATCCACAATGTCTAGCCAAGCCTAGACTTTTGTTTATCCCAGCCTGTCCACCAGACATTTACATAAAGAAGGAATCAATGATTCTAGCCCACAGCCATTTAAGTAATTCCTGGATGATGAATTCTTTCCAACTGGGTTCTCAGATATGAAGGAGAGCAGGCCATCTTCTCCCATTCCTGTCCAAACTCACAACTACATAATAAATGAGCATAATATGATTTTTGTTTTATATCTCTAAGTTGGGGTAGTTTGTTGTGGAGCAAGTGACAATGGGAATAGAATTTAATATCTTGGAATATGATATCAGTAAACCAAAACTAAAAAAAAAAAAAATTTATTTGTTTGGAGACTGGGTTACAGTCATATGCCTGAGTGGCTCTGAAATGGCTGACAGTGAGCAACTAAAAGAAAGAGGAAAAGAGATATTTGGCTGGAAGAAAGAATACTTTTCTTTTATAGTGGCAGGAAGTTTGGCAATATTGTCACCTATAGTCTAGTGAAAAATAAAAATATAGCAAATAAACTAGTCAAATTTGGTAAGGAGATTTTCATGCTGAATTTTAGAATGCTGACAGTTTTCTTTTAGTGATGTATAATAAAACAGAAGTATAGAAAAAGCAGCTAAAAAGTTATTGTTAATTTTTAAAGCAAACTTCAGAGAAAATGAATATGACTTGATTTGCTGAAGTTTAAAAATATTATTTTTAATTCTTATCCTCTTCAGAATGCAAAAGGTTTTCAAAACAGTAAAAGACTCAGTGTATATTCTCACACTGTTGTCAGGAAAATGTGGCCTCAGAGTAAAAATAAACTAAAGGGTGTGATTGAGGATTTTTTTGGTAAACCCTCCAAAAAAATTGAAGTGATGCCTCATGGACTCTTTCATAAAGGAAAAAGCTTTGTTAGGCTTCTTTAGTGTGAGTCTCTAATTCACTCTCTGTTATAAAACAGACCTCCAATAACCTTAAGGATGCTGTCGCACAACTGCCTTACAGAATGCCCAAGGTTCAGCCAGCTTATCACAGAGTGATTAGTGGCTATGACTTTTATTTAATAGAGTGTATCATAAGTTTATGTAATTTTTTTAATTTAAACTTTTTAAAAATGTTTTACTGGGGTGGCAACTGTGGCTAAGTGAGTAGGGCGCTGGCCTCATAACCGAGGGTGGTGGGTTCAAACCCGGCCCCCGGCCAAACTGCAACAAAAAAAATAGCTGTATGTTGTGGCAGGTGCCTGTAGTCCCAGCTACTCAGGAGGCTGAGGCAAGAGAATCACCTAGAGCCCAAGAGCTGGAGGTTGCTGTGAGCTGTGTGACACCACAGCACTCTACCAAGGGGGACAAAATGAGACTCTATCTCTAAAAAAAAAAGATAAGATAAAATAAATAAAAATGTTTTACTGAATTGGATTGAAAATGATAAAGGTAGCACAAAATGAAGAAACTTTTGGAACTGGCAACATGTACCAAGATAGACCGCAGATTTGCTGTGGAGTAGTGACCAGTGTGTACCTTTCATTTCTCTTATTTCTCTGGAATATCTATTGTAATTACTTCATACGTGATTCACAATTATATGTTGGGTGTGCTTGAGGAAGATAGCTTATCTCTGGTTTACAAGCATGTGGGTGAAAATAAGCCACATGAGAAAAACTGAACCAAAAGAGTCTCCTGTGTATCTAGCCTTGATGTAAATAATGAGATCTTGGACCTCTATAAGATACTGTGTGAGATTAGACTTTTTGGGTCTTCAGACATCAGGGAGTGTATTTGGCATGTGGAGGGATATGAATTGTGGCCAGAGACCTGAATGAGGCAGATCATATGTTCTAAAGACTTTCTCTAACAACATGCTCCTCTGCCATATGGTCTTGACAATCTATTAAACAACAAAAAAGAGGCCAGTTACCCTGCACTTCTGTCTGTGCTGTTCTCACCTACAATTAATAAAAAGTAGTTACAGTGATGTCGTCTGAGGCTATGTCAGAAGAAGCCTTTCAGCTTCTGCCTTGTCTTCTGTGTGCTGTCTCTGCATACTCCCTTTCAAAACTCAGCTGCCAGCTGCAGAGAAACTCAAGCTCTGTAGAGAGAAGTTATGTAGCTGCTCCTGTCTACAGCCTCAGCTGAGCTCAGCATTTGAGTCATCGCAACCCAGACTCAAGCACATTAGTCAAGAACCCTCTAAATGATTTCAGGACTCAGCTGTTTGAGTCATCTCAGTTTGTTAAATTCTCCCATATGAAGCTTCAGGAATTATGAAGAAGAGAATAAGAACATTTGTATGGTACCCATCTGTCCGAATGTCTCACTCACAAAATACATAAAATTAATAAAATATTATTGGTTTATGCCATAAAATTTGGAGCAATTTGTAACATAATTGATAACTGAAGCACTAGGAAATTACAATTGATTTTTTTCTTGACTACTTTTTTATCTCCTATTTGATACTATGATCAATCACTTGATGGTCGATTATTCTAAGAAAAGAATGATTTGAAACTAAGCACTGACAAACTAAAGCTAAAATATGACAGAAAAAAAAACTCATGGGAAGTCAAGAAAGAATAACTGGAGTTGACAAAAATATAGTTGAACCACAGGAATATATAGATTAAGAATTTAGTGGGGCAGTGTAAGCTGTCTTCAAATATGAGAAGGGCTGTCATGTGGAAGATGGATTAGACTTGTACTGTAGAGCTCTAGAGAGCAGAACTAATACCTCACATTGGTTGGTCCAAAGGAAGCGGATTTTATACCTAATAAGAGGAAATATTTTTTAGTAATCAGAGCAATAAAATTGGAGTTTGTTTCTTAAAAGAGTGAAATATAATTTTCCTTGAGGAAAATCTAGATACTGTAATTTTCTAAATAAAATTCTTCTTCGTGTAAAACATTGGAGTAGTTGTGCTAATAGATTCTGATCCTAAGATTGTAGGAATCTATTAAATAGTGATACTTTTATAAAACCTATATAAAAAATGTAGGTTTGTGGGCCATTTAGAAGACAAAAACAGACACGTTTGTAGTGACTTGTGCTTTCAAGGGCAACAAAATGTCTAGTAATTACACTGTGTTCAGTAACAAAAAACATGTATTCAATAAAGTAGTGAGACATCTACTATGCTTTGTATAAAAGCATTGTGACACTAAAAATTGATTGCATCTTATTTATATATAATTCTATTGCATATGAATACATGTATAAATCTTACATGTACATATATATGAAATACATATATATTTATATCCATTTGTATTATTGTCTAATTCCTCCAATGATTTCATGGAATATCTATGAATATAAACAATATAATAAAAGAGAAAAGAAAAATAGGACATGAGGAATTTAGATGAAACAGTATAATAGGGAACTATAAGATCTGCAAGAAAGTTAGTATGTAGATATTCAGGACTTAACATTTTATATTGATTATAGGCAAACAGAGCTGGAAAATAGGAAGTGATCAAAAGATGAATTACATAATAATTATCATCATCATCATTTTCATTATTATTTTTACAATTGACTGTTACTTATCAACCATTTCAGTTATTACAGCATAATCCTGAGCACATGGTATTTATTATCTCATTTAATTATCAAATGATTTTATGAAGAAAAAAAAACTAGATCAAAAGTATTGCATGCTTAAAGGTAGCTAGTTAAGTAGATAAGTTGGGAATTGAACCCCGCTCCTTTTTGAAGACTGAGCCCACTTTATTACTCTGTAGAGCATGCTGACATAGATTAGATCCATGCATTTTTGGTGGAGGCTTTAGTCTTTAGGAGGGGGATGGATGTTTCATCTGTAATAAAAGTAAGTTCCCCAAATGTCTTTTCTATTATGGTTCACATTTCCTGAAATTTTGCAGTTGGTACTTTCCTTTAGTTTTCAATTTATAATAATAGAAAATGTTAGTGTTCTTCATTTATCTGTGAATAATATTGAGAGGGACCAACTAGTACATTTAGTCAATCGGTGAAATATAGATTTACCATTACTTAGAAAGTAAGCAAAGTGTGGATACTATGGAGTGTTAAAAAAGAATACAGATTATGAAACTCAGAGGAAAGGAAGGCTACCTGGAACAAGCAATTGTTTAATAATATTTATTTGTTATTTACTAATAATATTATTGATTACTATTTGCCATAGAAAAGTATACGAGTTTTCTTCTAAGGAGATAAGGAATATACTCTTGCCCATTTGATTTTGAAAGCATTAATTTTGGAACTAGAAAGTTGGCAATACATAATTTACACAATGTGAAGGTGAATTTGCATCCCAGGCAAGTGGATGTTTTTGGAAAATAAGAAAAGAATATAGGAAATATGCAATTGGATAAATATTTTTGATATTGTAGGAAAGAGTCAAGGTAGGTAAATGGGAGTTTTATAAATTTCAGCATGAATTCTTTGTGTCATCTTTAGAATATTTCAATGAAGACTAAACTATGCAGAGATTTAAGTCAGGAGGGACGATAGGGGTGTGAGGATGCTGGAAGTAGAAAGGTAAATAAATCACTTGAAATATTTTTCTTTTGCTTGAAAGTTTTTTGAAATGTTTTATACAATGCACAACAAAATTCCCTTGGTTGGAAGAAAATGAGAATAAATCATACCCTGCTGTTAGTTTGTCTTGACATTGCTGATAAAAGAAATTTTATGTGAAGATGCTAAATGACAGTTTATATAAAGGCCAAGATTCATGAGGTTGGAGATATTAGATTCAGCTGGAAAATGTTATGTGGAAGGAAGGTCTTTATGTGATTTGCCTAGTACTGTGAGTTCAAATTCAACTTTCTGTTTGAAGTTCAAATATTATAACTTAAAATTTTATTCTGAGTAAGTTTTGAAGTCTTCAAAAAGAAGCCCTCACATGTGACTTAAATTCATAATGAAATCTGTCCTAGTTAAACAAATTAAAAAGACTAAATCACTAAATGTCTCTACCTGGGAAGGGAACAAAAGTCCTTATTCAGATACTTTTTTCTCCTGTTTCTCTTACTGACTCCTGACAAAGATTCACTTTTTGACAAAACTCTTGTCAGGCTCATCTGAGTCCTCTTCTCAACTAGTCCTCAACCTTGGCCTATAAAGACTGGAACAAACATTACCTTAATTTCTAACACTCAAGGTCATATCCTTATAATAACCCTATCCTCCTTGAAGTGCTGCTATGAAAACTCAAGCCTGTCAAAATAATTGACTGCTCGTTCCTGCCGACATCTGCAGATAGGGCCTCTGTCTCCCTGTCTCTGTGGAAGGATAGAATGTTAATGTGAACAATGCTGGGTAGCAGACACAGCAGGCTTCATCACATTTATACGGATTAACCTGTTATAATTTTTCCCCCTGCCCCCTGCTGCTCTCATTCTCCCTTTAAAACCTCCATTCACTTCTGTACAAAGAGAAATGGAGTTCATGCTGAACTCTTCATTATTCTAATAGTTAGTACTGATTAAAATCTGTCCTTACCATTTTATCTAGTATCCAGTTTTATTTATCACTGACACCCTTTCCTTTCTTTCCTTTTGGAACAATTATAGAATACATACATATTTGCAGATCTGACCTAGTTGTGAGTACCAGCACTTCCAACGATAAGAATAAACCAGATTTATTTAAGACTTTATCAGGCTCTGTTTCATTTCTTTTTATGCTCGTAACAATTCTTTAAGTTATTTACTGTTGATATATTCCATACTACAGATGAGGAAATTTACGAATTGTAACTATAAGCCAAATGTTTTTTTAAAAAATTAAATTAATTTTAGAAAGATTTTCCTTCTTAAGTAATCGATAGGCCCAAATCACCAAAATTTAAGTATATTTTTCTCAGTATAAAAAAATGCAAAACTGACTTGGCGCCTGTGGCTCAATGGGCTAAGGCGCCAGCCACGTGTACCTGAGCTGGCGGGTTCGAATCCAGCCTGGGACCGCCAAACAACAATGACGGCTGCAACCAAAAAAAAAAAAAAATGGCCGGGCGTTGTGGCAGGCACCTGTAGTCCCAGCTACTTGGGAGGCAGAGGCAAGAGACTTGCTTGAGCCCAGGAATTGGAGGTTGCTGTGAGCTATGATGCCATGGCACTCTATCCAGGGTGACAGCTTGAGGCTCTGTCTCAAAAAAAAAAAGAAAATGCAAAAGTTTCTTTTACATCTTTTAACTTTTAAATATTGCCATAATGGTTTAAGGTTGATCATCTACACCTTGGATTTTGGAACTTTACAAAACTGATTTTCAGAAATTATGTACAGATCCTAATCAAAGGACTTAGCAGATTATTAGAAATATCATCTTGAAAATTCTAGCTACTTATTTCATACTCAATTATTAAGCATTCTTAAGTCCCTATGAAAATTTTGACAAAAGTACATTTAATTGAATAGATTGGAAAAACATAATTAGTATATTGAGCATCAATTGGATAGGCTAAAAGTAGGCTCTGAATATTTAAGTTATACTTCAGCCTAACAGTGTTCATTTACGCCAGCAGTGACTACCAAGGCTTTATCTATGTTCTTAAATGTATATTGGAAGTAGAAGTGCTCACTGCTCAGACGTTTCCATAGAATCTGTAGTCGCATGTAGAATATTAAAAGTACCTAATAAATCCTTTTTTTTTCCTTCTTGCCCTAGGCTCGGAATCCATATATCCTCTTTAAAGTCTCTTTACTTCAGAAAATAGTAATACTTAATATTTATTGCTAACTGTACACCAGGAAACTATTAAACATTTTATAATTAGTATCTAATTGAGTCTACATATTAAATAATAAAATGTCATAGAACAACATGGTAGAAGTTATGTAATTTGCCAGTAGCCACTTACAAGAAAGTGATTTGAGCTCAGGCCACACTTCCTCTGAATTTATAACCCAGTCAACCGTTTAGTGCAGCCTCCTAGTTGTGGAGTTGTTCTAGTTTCTGATCTTTCTAATTTACATTTAAGTATTTAAAGAACTAATTCCCCCGCTAGGGCTACTGTAATATATTCTGTTTACTTTCCCTCCCTGAGTCTTCCAGCAGTTCATATCCAGTGAAAGACTCTTCATGTATTTAGTTTACTAAGTAAAAAAATGGAAAAAAAGAAAAGTTTTGAGAATCAAAAGAATTCAGTTGCCAGCATACTCCGTTTTCAGATTATGCACAGCATAACATTAAGCCTGATATTGTATGTTTCGTTATTTCCAGAAATGATGATTCAAAATCTGCAAGCTGTGTATTTAGACAAAATTAATGTTTCCCATACTGACAGTGGCTGTAATGGAAATAATAATAAATGCACCATTTCCAAATGAGTTGGCACTGTATGAATGGAAGATAAGGCTGAGTAAAACTGTTTCTTGTCATATCTTTTATGAAGAAAAATGCTCACAACTTCAGAGCAGTCTTGTTATTCTCTGGTATTTTGTAAATGTGGCAAAATATTTCTGACATCATTTTTTTCCAGAAGTACAAAAGTTTGGAATGAATAAGAACTTTAAAATGGGATAATGTTTCTTATTTATATTGTGAAGGAGAAATGGATACTAATAAATAAACATCAAATAGTTCTTTATTTTACATTAAGTTTTGAAAAACTAAGTGTTCCTTGGCCAAATAGACCATGGAATTTAGGGCAATTTAGCTTTGCACAGAGTTTTCTAAAATTATATGCCCTACATAGCTTTCATTAGGCTTGAACAATTAGCAATTGTAATTTGCTCTCTTATATTTGCTCCTTTCATTTCCTTTGAGAAAATAAATGTACTATATTAAAATGACACTATGCAAAAAGTTTAACAAGCGAGGTAGACAAAACACCAAATGTTGGATTACTGTTTCTTTGCAAACCATTCTTGAATGCTTATTCCCTTAAAAGTAAAAGTTTATTCAACATTGTATTAGTATTGTTATAATAATTATTATTATTATTTTATTGTTGGGGATTCATTGAGGATATAAGAAACCAGGTAACACTGATTGCATTTGTTAGGTAAAGTCCTCTTACAATCGTGTTTTGCCCCCACAAGGTGTGGCACACACCCAGATCCCACCCCACTCACTCCCTCCCTCTCTCTGCTCTTCCTTTCCCCACCCCTCCTTCATTCTTTCTCTCTCTGCTCTCCCCTTTCCCCACCCCCACCGTGTTGTTAATTGTCCTCATATCAAAGTTGAGTACATGGGATTCATGCTTCTCCATTCTTGTTATGCTTTACTAAGAATAATGTGTTCCGCTTCCATCCAAGTTAATACAAAGGCTGTAAAGTCTCCATTTTTTAAAATGGCTGAATAGTATTCCATAGTGTACATATACAACAGCTTGTTAATCCATTCATGGGTTCGTGGGCATTTAGGCTGTTGCCACATTTTGGCGATTATAAATTGAGCTGCAATTAACAGTCTAGTGCAAGTGTTCTTATGATAAAAGGATTTTTTTCCTTCTGGGTAGATACCTAGTAATGGGATTGCAGGATCAAAGGGGAGGTCTAGCTTTAGTTCTTTGAGAGTTCTCCATACTTCCTTCCAAAAAGGTTGTATCAGTTTGCAGTCCCACCAGCATTGTAAAAGTGTTCCCTTCTCTCCACACCCATGCCAGCATCTTCAGTTTTGAAATTTTGTTATGTGGGCCATTATGACTGGGCTTAGATGGTGTCTAAGGGTGGTTTTGATATGCATTTGTCTAATAATTAAGGATGATGAGCATTTTTTCATGTTTGTTAGCCATTCATCTGTCTTCTTTAGAGAAGGTTCTATTCATGTCTCTTGCCCATTGATATATGGGATTGTTGTCTTTTTTCATGTGGATTAATTTGTGTTCTCTATAGATCCGAGTTATCAAGCTTTTATCTGATTCAAAATATGCAAATATCCTTTCCCATTGTGTAGGTTGTCTATTTGCTTTGGTTGTTGTCTCCTTAGCTGTACAGAAGCTTCTGAGTTTAATTAAGTCTCATTTGTTTATTTTTGTTGTTGTCGCAATTGCCATGGCAGTCTTCTTCAAGAAGTCTTTCCCCAGGCTGATATCTTACAGTGTTTTTCCTATGCTTTCTTTCAGTATTGTGTTTCATGCCTGAAATTTCAGTCCTTTATCCATCTTGAATCAATTTTTGTGAGTGGATAAAGGTGAGGGTCCAGTTTCAGTCTTTTACATGTGTATATCCAGTTCTCCCTGCACCATTTATTGAATAGGGAGTCTTTCCCCCAAAGTATGTTCTTGATTGATTTATCAAAGATTAGGTGGTTGTAAGATGTTAGTTTCATTTCCTGGTTTTCTATTCAATTCCAAATGTCTATGTCTCTATTGTTGTGCCAGTACCATGCTGTCTTGACCACTATGGCTTTGTAGTACACCCAAAAATAAGGTATGGTGATACCCCCAGCTTTGTTTTTATTACTGAGAATAAGTAACCTTATTAAAC
>CAUYRH010031718.1:0-26939 GCA_963574655.1 Perodicticus potto
ATCAAAAATGTTTTCACATAGTAAATGAGAAAATATCATGAATGTTATATCAATCAGGTTGATAAAAATATCTCCGATTGTATGTGAAGCCCCCACACTGTACCCCATGACTGAATTATTGTACACAGCTATGACTCAATACAAAATAAATAAATAAATAAAATAAAATAAAATAAGGATGTTCTGAAAACAGTTTCTATATACTTAACTCATGACAGAGAAACATTGACCCTATATATTAAAATTATTTTTCTTTAAGTATATCTTTTGAATAACTTCCAAGGAAATAGCCTCTTATAAAATACAATCTCAACTATGATTTCTAGTTTCTAGTAGAGAAGTCTAATATCCTGTTCAATATACACCAGGAGGTGCATGGGGAGGACTTTGGGAACCTTTCCAATATTTTTGTGAAACATCTTTTAATGAATACAAAGAATCATGAACTGCTAATACACTGAGACAGCACTAATGCCTCAAAATAGAAGCTTATTTTGAACCCATACTTTTATACTTCCATATATAATTTTCAAATTTTCTTTTTTAAGCACATAATTATTTTTCTAATTAACTAATTAGATATTTTAGCAGGCTTACAGAGTACAAAGGTTAAATACATAACTGTTTAATAGTTACTGTTACTGAAAAAAAAATGGTGTTAATAAGGGTTGAGTTCTCCAACATGTTTCTCCCTAAGAATATAATTCTGCGTCAGGCAGTGCTTCACTATAAATGTTAGGGGTGGGCGGAGTGGGAACAGATCCCAGCTCTCTGCTTTGGAATCTAGAACTTCATAGATGGAAATATAGTATTTCCACATAACTGTACCCTTGTTAACAAAAGCCTGTCTATCCACCACACGGTGAAGGAATGGAACCTTAACCCTTCCTGGACAGGCTGCCCCATGCTGGTCTGTCCCCGGTCTTGGGGTGGGCAGGGTCAGCTGAGATGTATGGGGCGGGGTAAGGCAGAGTGAGCGTCTCATTCTGTAGAAATTTAGGGTTCGTTTACCTTTCATTCATTCATTCGCTCACCCATCTCTTCACGCATTAACATAAACATTCTTCAACAACCTAAACTATCTGTCAGGGAAAGAGCAAGGCACATTTATATGTATTATCATTTATTCACTATTCATTAAGTGTTTCTGGAGCTCCTAGGTATGTGAGTGCTGTTTCAGAAACAGGAAATAGAGCACACGTGGCTTTTGGCCTCCTAAAGCTTCTGTGTTAATAGAGCACACATGGCTTTTGGCCTCCTAAAGCTTCTCTTTTGGGGGTTTGGGGGATGGGAAGAAAGTCTGCTCTGGTCTCAATGTATGCACCCCCTGAATGTTCATGCATGAAATTTAATCACCAGGGTAATGGGTCAGGAGGCAGGGCCTCCGAGAGGTGATTAGGTAATTCAGGTAAAGCCCTGCTGAATAGAATTCGCCCCCGGAGAGCTTCTTTACCTGTTTGAGGACAAAGAAAGAATCACAGAGTGGGCCTTTACAGGTACCAGATCTGCCAGTGCCCTGACCTTGGACTTTCCAGCCTCCAGAATAGTGAGAAATAAGTTTCTCTTAGCAGACAGAATATACTAAGTCAGGGCTTAATCATTTGGGGTCCAGATTCTGTGGGGTCTACGGCTTATAGAATTTTTGAGTCCTTGCTAGCCCCAAAGGAGACACAATTACAAAAACCCAGCCCAGCCCAATGTGAGCCCCTAAAGCTGAAGCACAGTCTGCGTCGGTATCTCCCAGCAGGTGGGTTGCCAACCATTGGAAATTTACTTCTTTGGGGACTTAAAAGCATTTAAGTCTTCCAGAGACTTTTAATAAATGCAGCTCTGCTAAATAAGATCACAGCTTAAGGTGTTATTATCCCACAGGGGGCCTAATAGGTGCCAAATAAATATTGAATTAATTAATTAATTAAAGAGGTAAAGGGAAGGCTTGTTAAAGAGGCAGCGAGTACAAACATGAAGGGTGAGGGAGCTTCAGGGACCCGAGTGAAAACCGGCAGCATGGAGATGGCAGGTGCGTGGAAGTAGGAATTTTCCTCCTCTCCAATCCCCACCCGCCTGCCCCAAACGATGAAGCTGCATCAAGGTCCTCACTAATCAGAATGACAGCTGGTCTAGCAAATCCTAAGGGACATGGAGGTAGTCCCAGAGCCTACGAATATATCTCCATGGGGGATGATTTGGGGATGAGATAATAATCTTGTCACTGACTATTCCCTCTTGACGAAAATCTTACTGGAAAGAATTCCCTTTATGGCCAAACAGTAGTTAGCAGCAGTTAGCCATTTCACCTCGAAATGTATTTAGTTTCTATTTCTCAGTGAGACGCATTATATCTATT
This sequence comes from Perodicticus potto, assembly GCA_963574655.1. Classification (NCBI taxonomy): domain Eukaryota; kingdom Metazoa; phylum Chordata; class Mammalia; order Primates; family Lorisidae; genus Perodicticus; species Perodicticus potto. The sequence continues at coordinate 2,348 of CAUYRH010031718.1, forward strand.
CTAGTCAGGGCAGCTGTAGCCAGAAGATGGTTCAGGGGGTCCTGGCGGGGCATCAGAAGCTGAGGAAGTGGTGAACAGAAGGCCAGGAGGGGCTGGGACGAGCCCAAGTCCTGAGGGAGAGCCTTGCTCAAGTGTGGGGACAGAAAGCCTTGAGCCCTGTCGCCTGCCTGGCCTGGCCCGGCGTGTGTAGCCAGACCGTCTGCGTGAGGATGGCCACAGGGGCCCTGTCTCAGGGAGGGGGCTGCCATACTGAACATCTTTTCACTAACTAGCAGTCTGTGTGTGTCCTATAGAGCACGGCAGTGATTTGTCACCCAATGAAATAATTTCAAGATACATAATACGCTCCTGTCTGAACCACATGCTCAGTCCACAGGATGTGAAATGAATGCTGTTGAAAATTTTGCCATCTATTCAGAAGAGGCTGTGGCTCTGGAGTTTGAGGGGTGCTCATTCAGATGGCATTCCTCTTCTGAGGAGACAAAAGCAGAAAGAAAAAAAAAATCTACAATTTTATTATGGTCTGTAGCCTCCTGTTCCCCAAACTCTGCAGGAAAATCTTTTTCTTTTTTTTCCTGGGGAGTTCATGGGTGGATATTCCAGCTGGTTTCTTGGCCATGAGTCTGAGGGAACCATGGTCATTTATTTATTTATTTGTCCATTAGTTAATTCATTCATTTATTTATAACTCTTCAGAATCTCATTGTCTGATCTCTAACCTCATGTGCGGAAAAAATTCAAAGTAAGGAAAAAAAAGAAGGCAGGCAGGAAGGAGGAGAATTCCGATTTATTTTCAAATAAAATTTTAAGCTGGAAGAATTCTAGTTCTTAAATAATATTTCTTAAAAGGTATAACCAAGATCATATGTCTCAACAATAAGCATTTCGTGCTCCAATTCCTCTGAAAGCCTGCATGGCTCTGGGGCACCTTCTCAAACAAAACAGAGCAGACAAACCTGAAGTGTCCCCTTTCTCTGTCCTCAAACCTCAGTGTCTCCCTCTCTCTCCGTCCCCTCTGTTGATGACAGGCCAGCTCGCCTCCCTCCTAACCGCTCACACTCGCCTCCCACAAGCTGGGACAGAATTCTTTCCCTTTCTTCTCCCCACCCCAGTCTTCAAATCTGAATGAGAACAGTCTAGAAATCTGTTGAGGGGAGGGAGTGGGGAGCATGAGAAGAGAGTAGCCTCCCCCTGGGGGTTGAGTTAGAGGCTGGGACACGCATAACAGCAAGTGACTGTCTAACACCATCCCATGTCATCCCACCTATTGGACAAAAGGTTTGCAGCTCCTACTTGGCGCCAGCCTCCATGCCAGGCTCTGGGGACACAAAGGGCACTGTCTCTACCCTCCAGAAATAGGGAATCTGGTGCAGTAGGCAGGGAAGCAAATGGCAAGTTATCATGCCCCGTGAGAAGCCCCCTTCCCGATCTGAGCACAGACCACTGAGGCGCTTGCCTGGGGTGGGGCAGTGAGCTCTGGTGAGACTGAGGAAGGCTGCTGGGGAGAGGTGACCTCTGAAGCAAAGTTACTGGGGTTACTCGGGCTGGCGTGAGGATGCAGAGGGGGAAAGGATGGACTGAGAGCTTTGCAGGCAGATTTGTAAGGGAGCCTGGAGGGCAGAGATTTCTACTGTACATCTTAGCTGTCCTTGTCCCCACAGCTCTTCATTCCTTCCCATACCCTCTTGCACTTGGCTTTAGCCCTTGCCTCGTTCTCTCTACCCCTCCTAATAAAATCCAATAGTCCACTGCCTTGGATTGAAATGCTCTGGGGAGAAGGAAGGCCCAGGTTCATCTTAGAGAGGGACAGGGCAAGAATGTACTGCCCTCAAAACCTGAAGAAAACTTGGATCTTTTCACTTCTAATTGGGGTGATGTAAGAAACATCACAACAACAAAACTTTTCGAATGAGCATTTAGTGTTTCGTTTGGTGGTGTTTGCGTTTCTGGCATATAGATTTTCAAACTTAATAAAGAGATATTTGAAAACAATACCCACATTCTCCAGTTCTGCCACCATGCTGGCAAACAATGTAAATATTTACAAGTAAAGGCTTAATGGAAAGATTGAGGTTCTGCTGTATTTTGGAATCTGATAGTATTGCCCTTCAGAATTGCCTGTGGTTTCCTTCTATTCTCCTATTGTGCTTCCTGATAAAGCTTTTGAACATGCATGTTAACACACACAGGGAATGTTAGCAGATGCAAAAACATTTTATTAGCTGATTTATTAAGCTATTGAGGGTCATTCTTTGAAAAATGGGGAGAGAAATGCAGACACAACAGAAGTTAGAGAAATCTGCAATCACCCTTTGGAGCAATGGTAGCTAGTAACTCTTTTTCTTTTTGTTAACATACCAGCCTAATTCAAAACAGCGAAGTCTGTGTGAATGGTTATAACAGTTTATTTTCTTTCCAGTGAGAGAAGGTTCAGGAAAAGTGTGCAAGTTAAAAAAGAAGAAGAAACAGAAAGAAAGAGGGAGAGAAAATGGAGTGCAAGTGCAGATGGCATATTTACAGAAAATACAAATTTAACTGGAACGTCCTTGTGATCTGTCCCTCTTTAGATCTGCTATTAAGAAGCAGCTTTATTTTTACACGCAGCTAAAGTTACATGTGGAAAAAGAGTCCCATGATAACATCCTTCTCAAAACATCTTGAAAGCAGAAGACTGAATTAACAAGAAGGGGTAGCTTATTAGGCAGAATAGTTTGGGTAAGGATGTGGTTGATTTTGAGGGACCAAAGAAAGACACACACACACACACCCCAACCACCACCAAATTTCCACATTTGCTGGCTGGATCTTGGAGTCCATTCCTTCAGCTGATACATTTTCCTTTTCAGGGTCCAATTTTGAGTCCCAAAGAGGGATTGGAAGTAAATCACTCCCAGATGACTGTGACTGTGTTTCTGAAGTGTCCTCCTCAAGAAAGGCAGACCAGAGCAGACTGGAAAACTTGGGGCAGGGAAATACCGCAGAGCCTGCCAGGGATTCAGATGGCCACTGCCTGGCACCTCTTCCTCTGCAATTCTGCTGCCAAGGAAGACCAATCAACTACAGCTATTTCACAGCTTTCTGCAGGTGCTGTCATGCACCTAGAAGGACCCTACAATCTGACTGTTCACTTGTGTAATGATTTTCATTCGCAGCATACAGATCATAATATGATTTGCTAATGTTGGGGCTCAGAAAATGGTGCCCCAAAGTACGGGACCTGAACCAGAGAAGCAGCCTCTGAAGGTCTCTCTGACCTTCCCCCATGAATCCTACACCCCAAGTCTCTTTCTCTCAAGATCACCTCTGGGTCTGAGAGCAATTCTTCTAGAGAAAAAATGGGGTTATCCTGAACTCCCTCCCTCTGCTTTGGATGAGAAATTAACCAGAGACTGAACCAGAGAAGATTAACTTATATGGCAGCAGAGTAGACGGAAAGGTCTCCACACCCAGAATAATCTTTCACCTGTTCTTCTGAGAGTTGCCATCTCAAAGACTTTTTCTGTACTGAGAACTACACTTGTTCACAGTGAAGTTCCTCCCATCACCTTCCTGTAGCTTGTCACCACCAACCCCCTGGAGTCCTTAATTCCCTGTTTCTTTCTGTAGCTCAAAATGCTATTTAAGCTTCAGCCATCTGGCCCTTCTCTGAGTCTCATACTTTTGGGACCCAGTATATATGCACATAATCAATTTGTATGCCTCTTCACTTGTTAATCTGTCTACCACCCAGTTTATTCCAGAGATTAAAATTCTTGAATCAGAGGGTGTAGGAAGAGTTCCTTTTGCCTGTACAATAACTAGGAGGAACCCAACCTACTGACATTTTTAGAGACCTGTGGGTCGCAATTTTTAACAATGAAAATGCATTTTGGCATTAGGAAGTTTGAGAACCACTGTTCTAGATCATGAATCATCAGATAATCTGCTTGTAAACATCTTGTCTCTTCTCTAAACACTAAATTTTATTTTGACTTCCCTTTAAGGCAAAGAGCTGCCTCCATTAAATTTTACAGAGCAAAAAGAGACAATCAGAGGGCAGAGGAAGACACTTAGAGAAACCTTGTCAGATTCGCCCAAACTTGATTTTATTGCACAAAGTATGGGCTTAAAGGTAATTATTTTGTGGATGCCAAATCAATTGCTTATAGGTCTTTACCATTTAGAAAGGCATGATGGGCAATTCCCACTGCTCATTAATGGTAAAGCAATTGTTGATCATTTTTCAGTGTTTCAATGTCTAATTAAACTTAAGTGGCTAGATTTTCATACAATAAACAATAGAAGGGACTTGAAGTCCCTAATCTCAGAGGCCTAATCAGCTTCACGACACAATATCATTAAAACTTGCATGTTAATTATAGCTAATTATGCCATATACATAGAAGCTATTCCTTTTAGAAGTCAGACTTCCTTCCAAAAGCTTATGTCCTGCTAGTCATGTAAAAAGACCCAAGATGTTGAAATCATTTAATGAGAAAAAATTAGGAGATTGCAATAAAAATCGTTCATGAAAGATTTTGTGTTCTTTTCAAATTGTAAAGATTCTAGGTTTCTTTATTGATACGATTCAGTCTCTCAGTTGAAGCAAACCAATTATACTCAAGGTACTTATTAATTCTACTTGTTGGCCAAATGCTAAAGTGCCCAATTAGAACTGAATAAAACAAACATTCATCATATTTGGGGCTAAACAAATATTATTGATAGATAGTATTAAATCCTAGAGTGTCTCTTTTGAAAATTTCCCTAATTAATCCTAGGGGTGGAGGGTTACCTGAACAGTGAAGTATTGGGCATGTTTGATGGAGACACCAAATTGGCTTTCTCTAAGATCAATACTAACCACCATGAATCCAATGATCAATTGCCGACAGTCAAATGAAAAAAACAATGGCTCAAATAAATGTTGTGTATAAATGGATGACTAGAGCAGCACTGCATTTATTTTATATTTGGAACTCTCCCAGTTAGAGGGTGCCTTAAATTGGGTCTTGGAATTTCTAATCATGGCAGCTCATACAGCAAGGCCAATGGCTTGCGGTATGGTCATATTTTACTACCTTCTTGCAAAAAGCACTAAAAAGATCCGATGACCCCATGGCACATAATTTATTTCCCACTGGGAAAGCTCACCTAGCAACCTTTAAATTAATAAAGGTTTCTGGATGAGAATTGTTTTATGAAAAGGAAATTAATATCAAAGTATAGAACTAAGTAAACAACTTATTTTCAACACTAAAGAGTTCAAATTAAAACAGGAATTTCAGGACAGAGTCCATTCCACTCTGCTCCATTTTGTTCCATATTGTTCTGTTCCCTCCCACACTGCAGAATCAGACGCAGTTCTGCATATATTACAGATGCAGCATCTATTAGACACATCCCGCCCAGCCCGCGAGGCATAAATTGTGATTGCACCGATTTCATCCCATGCTTAGGGCAAGGGAGGACAAGGGAGAAGAAAATGAAGAGACAAGAGAAAAAAGGCCAATGGTGTTAGAAGAGGGAATTTCAGAGGAAGGGTTAATAACAGACGCTCTGCTCAGCTTTGATTCCTCTGACTCCACCATCTTCTGTGTTCACTATCTTCACATTTCCTTCCCAAAGAGTGTAAGTTCTCTGACACATGAATGTATAGCTTTAAAAACACCTGATTCGTAACTCCTTGCCAGGGTGAGGGTGATCTGATTTTTTTGACTTTTTAAAAACCATCAGCAGGACAACAAATGCCGTAAAGAATCAAGTCTGTTTCTCATAAGACTAGCCCCGTCACAGCTGTTCATCTGTCACAAAAGCACAGAGAAAACTGCTCACGACATGGTTCTTGGGGTTTGACTGCTTTTCCCTCCTTCTACCTAGTACCTCCTCTGCCAACTTCCCCCACACACTTTGAGTTATTGGATGTTTTCTCCTCATCACTCATAGAAGACTTATCTAGGTAATTTTTGCCTCCTTAAATTTCCCTTAACAAGTTCCAATAGAATCTTACTACTCTTCCTTTCTCTCATCTGCTATTGCTCCTGGATTTTTTTATTAAAAAAAAATTATCCAGGCTCGGCACCTGTGGCTCAACGGGCTAAGGCGCCAGCCACGTGCACCTGAGCTGGCGGGTTCGAATCCAGCCTGGGCCTGCCAAACAACAAAGATGGCTGCAACCAAAAAATGGCCGGGCGTTGTGGCGGGTGCCTGTAGTCCCAGCTACTTGGGAGGCGGAGGCAGGAGACTCGCTTGGGCCCAGGAGTTGGAGGCTGCTGTGAGCTGTGATGCTACAGCACTCTACCCAGGGTGACAGCTTGAGGCTCTGTCTCAAAAAAAAAAAAAAAAAAAAAATCCAAAACTTGAGGCCAAAAGATGAGAAGCGCAATGTCTTTTGGAGGCAAAGAATCATTCAGGACTTTCTATGGAAATATGCTTTGTTCACTGATTATTTTTGATAAAAGATTCCAAATTTAGTAAGGTTGCATGTCAGTTTATAGATTTTTATTTGAGACACACGTTATTTACATCTGGAAGAAATGCTGATTCTAAAAGTTATGTTGAATTGTCCCCTAGGAAATTTGCTAGTTTTACATCTAACCTAGCAATTTCATCTTAATATTTCTTTATTAAGTTACCTGTAAGTATCTAGCTCCTCAAATAGTCTTTGACTGGTTCTATTACCTCACTGGTTATCTCATTTATCAATGAGTTCAATCTTTCACACATGCTCATTTTGTATGTGTGTGAAAATTTACAGTTTTAACTTTTGGAAAATTATACTTTGGCACTAATCAAATTTTTAAGATGCAGTCACGTGTAACTGAATGTCATAGGGGATATTTGTGCAAAATGTGTCCTTAGGTATTTGTCCTCGTGTAAACATCACCAAGTGTACTTACACAAACCTCTACTGCACACCTAGGCTGCAGGCTACAAACCTATACAACATGCAACTGTAACACGTGGTGAGTATTTCTGTATCTAAATGTATCTGATGAACAGAGCTTGCAGGACTGAAAGTTGCCCTGGGGGAGTCAATGAGTGGGGAGCGAATATGAAGGCCCAGGATATTAATGTACATTACCGTAAACTTTATAAACCCCGTACACTAAGGCTACATTAAATTTATAGAACATTTTTTTCTTTCTTTAATAATAAATTGTATCTTTTTAACGTTTTCTTTTATAAACTTTTTGAAAAATTTTTTAAATATTTTGACTCTTTTGTCATAACACATTAAAACACAAACACAGTGCATGCTATACAAAAATATTCTATCTTTATGTTCTTATTCTAGAAACTTCTTTGCAATTTTAACATCTTTAGTTTTTTTTAATTTTTACATTTTTTGTTAAAAACTAAGACACATATGTTAGCTTAGGACTACACAGAATCAGGGTCACCAACATCACTGTCTTTTGCCTCCAGAGCTTGTCTCTCTGGAAGGAATTCAGGGGCAGTAACACCCCCGGAGCCGGCACCTCCTATGATAACAATGCCTTCTGAAATACCCTGTGAAGGAGGTTACTTCAGAGTTAACTTTTACTTTTCATAAGTAGAAGGAGTATACACTAAAATAATGATAAAAGTATAATACAATAAATACACAAAGCCATAACACAGTCAATTATTACACATTGTGAATAATTATAAGTTTGTTTGCAGCAGTGTCACCACAGACACGTCTAATCTCATGGGATCGCCATCATTAACCAAAATGTCATTATTAGTTCATGACTGTGTTCTATCGTTTAATTCATTCATTTTGCTTTTCAATTACACTGCGAAATTTTCAGAATCTGAGCCTTTGATTGCTGTATCCAAAGCCACTGGTGTACGGAAGGGTCTGGCATTCAATAGGTGCTCAGTAAATGTCATGTTTTGGCTGCTGAATTCAATTTCATGACTCTACACTCAGAAGTCAATGGGGCACAGTCACCTCCATTTGCCCCGGAGACTTCCTTTTGTCTCTCAATTTGGAATCTGAGTGACAACATAGGATTTATGAAAATCCAGTCTACATACCATAAATTAGATCAGAGCTTGTCTCTGCTGTTATTTCACATGTATGTACATCTCAGGCTTTCTTAGGACATGTAGGCAGGCTTTTGTTTTGTCCTCCAACTTTAACAAAAAGGAATATCTATTAACATCAACACTTCAGTCAAAAGTAGGAAAATTAGCTTAGAGAAATGAAAGAGGCAACTCTGTCATCATCTGATGGTTTCCATAGATTTCACCTGCATAAAAGCTGTTAATTTAACAATAAAATTTAAATACACTTTTTAGTGTATAAAGTTGCTGAAGGTTTTTTCTTTTTTTTAAATAGGCTCTTTTTCTGGGACAGACGCCAACAATTTATAGTACTGAATATGCAACTGGAACAGAAAGAAATGAAGAAAAAAAAATAGACATTGAAGGCAGTAACCAAAACAAGCCAGAAAAAAAAAATAGACATTGAAGGCAGTAACCAAAGCAAGCTTCAAATATTGTTAGAGAATTTCTGTCATTTCAAAATAAATCCAAGTCTACAATATCCGTTTTGCTTCCCTAAAAATGCCATACTTAATGAGACTTCAAACACTTTGTTTGATCAATTTCTCATATCTCCTTACCATACACAGTTCTTAGAAAGGAATTTTACTGGCCAGAACTGTATTTTATTTTTCAATTGGTTTAAATTACTATAAACAGCTGTAAGTTTTAAGTAATAAGAGCAGAATTCTTTTTTCCCAGTCCGGTAGCTACAATACAATTAGAACTTTTAACCTTTTTTATTATTCCCCAACTACTAGGTGGCAGATGTAAAATAATACCTTATTTTAGGTGCTAATTATATAATTTAGACTTGCTCAGTAACTTTACTTTCCTTGTATTTCACACCAAAATCCCGTGATCTCAGGCTTTTTATTCCAATAATATAATAGCTCAAGAACTCTTGAATAAGACAATGTCTTTTCAAAAAAGTATGAATATAATCCCTACACATTCCAAATTTCACGGTTTAAAAACAAAATCCTGAGTCCAAAACAGCATAAATTTTCAAACATAATAGGAGAGGATATGAAGAGCTGTGAAAATCTTAATATATAAATCCAATAATAAAACACTAATCAAGAAGAAAAAACAACCACAGAGTTCCTTTGGTATAATTGTTAAAAAATCTCCTTAATTCACTTTTTATCAAGTTCATAGTTCCTGGTATAGATACCTAAGTGACGCTCAGCTACTTGGCGATGTTGGCTACGGCTGTGGTCTCCACCCCTGATACCTGTCCATGGTCTGTTAGGAACCAGCCTCGCAGTGGGAAGTGAGTGAGCAAGCATCGTTCTCTATCTGCAGCCAGGCCCCACCTCCAACATCAGTGCCTGAGCCCCACCTCCTGGTACGTCAGTGGTGGCTTTAGAGACTCACGGGAGCTGGAACTCTACTCTGAAGCACACATGTGAGGGATGTAGGTTGCAGTGCTTTATGAGAATCTCCCTGCCCCACCTCCCCAGTCCACAGAAAACATTGTCTTTCATGAAACCAGTCCCCGGTGCCAAAGTCATTGGGATTGTTGGGTTATGATCATTAGGAAGCCACTCAGAAACTGAGCAAGGAAGAATGGATGTCATAAGCCCAAGAGAAAGACCCACTGTACATGTCACTTTCTTTGGCTCCCACTTTTCTTTTATTGATTCTGTTAACTCACAGTTCCAGTTATCAGGCCTCCTTTTTCATGGCACAAAGTCATAGAGGTGAGTGAGAAATCAAACTAATATGCTTTCTTGTCATTGTTTTATCCAATCCTGGAATCAAAAACACTTGTGCCTACTTCAATATTAGAATCGGGCAAAACTAACTTAGCTTCTTTCTCCAGTAAATACAAACTGTTGTAAAACATAACTGTGAACAAACTGAAAGCTCTTGCTTACTAATATCAGTAGCTTGATCATCAACATTTGCTTTCAATCTCTCACCTCGCTGTGACCACCAGTCCTCAGCACAGCCTCCACCCAATCCCAGCCATTTCCTTACATGGCTCACTTTAAAATCACCCGTCCATACCCTACCCTGTAACTGGCTACCAAATGTTCTCATTTTCAAATACTACCAAGACTATCACGGCGCTGATCTCCCATTCTACAGTATTCCAGTTTGGTTTGATCAACAGATTTTTCTGGTGGCCTTTTGGGAGACTGACAGTGCAAATGCAGCTGCAGAAGCACTTCAATCCAGTTCAACTTTGTCAATTAAAAAAAAAAAAAGAAAAGTAACAAACTGATGACTTGTTTTGCAGTTGCAAGTTAGCAAATCACGTAACTGGTGTGTGCATAGATGAACCATATGTGACCCCATCAATGATCCCAGAGCCAGCCAGACTGTAAAAGTCAGCCACACACAGAGCGCAGGTGCGTGGATGAGGGAACGGGGACCAAATTCAGAAGTGAGAGGTGCTCCGTTTTGTTGCGGTCTAGTCTGAAGAGGCAAAGACCCAGCATTGCCTCTGTGCATGGCCCAATCAGATCACGCTTTCTTGTATTTTCCTACCTCCTTCTTACTACTTTTTGCCTATAAATCTGCCCCCAGACCACGCCCAGCTTGGGGAGATAGATTTGGGTGTTGCTTCCTGTCTCCTTGATTGGCTACCAAGCAATACATCTTTTCTCAAAAGCCACTGCCATAGTATTCACTTCTGTGTGCACTGGGCAGCAAGCCCATTGCTTGGTAGCACAAACAGGAATACTGATAGTACTAACAAGGAGAAACGGCAATCTCTGGGAGAGGAAACGTCTAACACTCTACGCATCAAGCACAGGAAATAAAAGTGTGCAACAGCCCAGGTCAATGACATCCCTCCTTATTTCAGTAAACCCACAGGATGTTCTTATATTAAAATCCAGGATAAAAATGAAGCTCATAATAATAAATGATGGAGTTACTAATGTAATCTTAAATCATCGGGTTCCCACAAACCTTCCCTTCCCTGTCCTATTTCAATGGCTGGACGCGCTTGGCTTGTCAGAGTCACTGGTTTGTGACTCCTCTGAGCTTCCACATTCCCCCTTGTACCTTCATTTTCCCATCTCCTTGCACGGGATTTAAGTTTTAATTCCTATAATAAATCCCTTACACGAAAATTTATTATCGTTCTGCTTCCACGATTGAATTGACTAATGGTTGAATAATTGAATCCTTACCGATATGGAAGACTCAACAAAAGCAAATTTGGGGCCTACAGAGCCAAGGAGAGAATCTGCTGACCACATCACAGGATACCGTGGTGAGAGACAGGCCCTGGTGGGCAGCCAGCCTCTGAAGGTGCAGCCTTCTCTGGTAACTGTGGCTCCCATGGTGTGTGCACAAGTTTGCACATAAGAGGCATTGGATAAAGGAGACAATAGGTCTCTGGGTTCAATTCCAACTTTACACGTGATTTTGGGCAAGTTGCTTAATCTTCCTGGTAATGTTTTTATACCCAAAGAATGAAGAAATAAGTGGGAGAGTATTCCCAAATACTTGGAACCTTTTCCCTGAAGGAGGATTGAACTTTCTTGTTTCTCTGTCCTGTTAAATGTACCGATGGCTATATGACTTGTTCCAGTTCATGAAATGGAAAGGTAAGTGATGCCTGGAAGCTTTAAGAACCTACTTTTCTCTTCTACTTCTGTGATGAGCAAGAGCTCAGCTGGGCCCCGGGTCAAGGTGATGTGTGCTAGAGCTGCTGCTATCTGTACAAACAGGTGACCTGGTTGAGGGCTCGGTTTTTGTGGTTATCAGCCACTGAAATGTTGAGGTCACTTGTTATGTCAGCATGACTTGGGCTGTCCTGAGAGATGCAGGATTGAACTAGAACATTCTTTCTACGTGATCTCAAACACTAGGGTTTGTAATGAACTTAGAGATGAGTTTTTTAATTAGCAATATGTATTCAATTTCATTTTTTAAAATTGCTTATGGATACACATAAAACAGAAACCTAACGTATTTGTTCAAAATTAATTCAGTAAAACATATGCAGCAAAATAATTTTTACATTAGCTCTTTGTTCACGTGGTGCCTAAAATTCTACATATTACCGAAAGCCTCAGTGACTGAATCTCGGAATAAACAGACTGAATCGACACAGTTAGTTAGGGGTACCCAGACATCATTTATGCATCTTCCTTATAAAACATGAGCTAATTATTTTTTCCTTTCTACTGTCTTCTTAATATCACTTCCTTAGTATTGAACTGAGGAATTAATACTTAGAGCTTATCAACCTCAAACAGTAGCAATTCAGAAACATTAATTAACTGTGTGGTAGGTAGCTGCAATTTTTAAGTGGTTACCTAGAACTTTCTCCATTTAAAATTTTAAAATAGTAGCTTCACGTCTAAGAATCAATCTCTTAAAATTGAAAAACAGCAGGTCAGCACTGATTTGTTTTTTTCTCTTAAGCTAGTCACTTGGAGAATAAAGATGAAGAAAGAAAAGGAAAGACCCAAAGAAAGGAGGAAGAGAAAAAATGTTAATAAAATATCATCGAGAACAAGGACATTATATACAAATTTGACTTTCCCAAACCTCTGTAATGAATCAGACCTCTCTGAAGTTGGTGTCGCAACTTCTCATTTTACACCAAAGTCCTCCATGAAGGATTATGGGGGACACAGTTTGTTCTATGGGCTTTTTGTTGATGTTTTCTGCCTCTTCATCCTGAAAGGCTCAGCGGTGCCGAATGTGTTGCAATTCCGTTGAGCAGCATGTTGTAAAACAATACACTCCGTGTTTATTCAGCGAGAGTTTGCACTGGGGAATGTTTAAGGCTGAGGCTTTCTAACTGCAGAAGGAACAAAGACGTGACATTATCATTTATCTAACTTCATCACTCTCCAGCAAATGAAAACATGGCAGCATTTCAATGGCGGGGGAGAATCCATCTTGAAGTGAAACATTGCAAGTGGTTAAAGAAGCAGACCTTTGTATATTGTATGCAGCCCAGTTTTGATCATCCTTGCCCTTTTTTTCGGAAACTTAAAACAATTCTCAATTTCTTTCCAACTTGAAATTAAACTTCTATCCTCTGTCCCCTCCTTTGCCTACATGCCTTCTGTTCTCACAATGTAAACAACCTTTGTCCTCAGTCTAGGAAAATCTGCATCCCATCACTTCAGAATAGTTACCAGGTCTTGATACCAACACATGAAGCTCTCATAGATTAAATATTTATTTATTTATCCCACGTTTATTCTACAGAGGTTTACTGAATGCTTGCTACATGTCAGGCAATATGCTCAATTGTGGATACAATGGGCAGCAAGGTCAGCCTTTTCCCTTCTTTCACAGAGCTTATAAACTAGGGAAGAAGGATAAAATATTCCAATGCTCATACCAATATAAAATGTAAAATTCCTTCCTGAGGAAGAACAGACAGAGCTGAGATCTGAAGGGTAAGGGAGGCAGATGACCCAGATGAAGGAGGAAGGAAGATCTCTCTAAACCCTGAGGAGAGCATATGAAAAGGTCCGGTGTTGTATGCAAAGAAATCACAAGATTAAATGTCTAAAATATAAAACAAGAAGAAAAAGAGTAAAACTTTATTCTTTTCCATTCATTCTTACCTTTGCCTCCATCCTTTGATGTATCTGTTCACGGTTCTTAGAGAATCCATAATACCATGTTAGGCATCCATGCTCATTTCATCATAAATTAAATTCATATAATCCCAATAAAAATACCAGCAAGGTCAAAATGAACAAAACGTCTGTGCCCATGAAGCTCATAGAAATCATGGACTGATGTGGCAGGCAGACAAGTAAATCATCAGTGGGGGTACAGCAAGAACAGTGACACACAGGAGCTCTGTACAAGAGGCTGGGGGGCACTGGGACAGCTAAATCTTGCATGAGGGAAAAAGCACCATGCAGGGGAGACGCATCCTAGCAGAAGCGTTCCTTAAGCTGAGCTGCAAAGGGCTGGTGAAGGTGGGAGGAGAATAAGAAAGGTGACCTCGGCAGAGGGAATAGTATCTGCTAAGTCATAAAGTCATGATAATGTTCTTGGCCCTTCCAGGTAGCAAAAAACATGTATATGAAAGTGGCAGCAGATGAGAGCGAGAGGGTCCAGAGCCTGACGTGAAGGGCCGAGGCAGTGGTTCCCACGTGTCCCCATCCACATCACCCTTAGCTTCTCTGTTATCTTTTTTCACGCTGCCTGTAAGCCAAGAGATGTGCCTAAGTAGTAAAATCCAGACAACTTAGCATTTATGTGCTAACAACTCAGTAGCCATCTGAAAAGGTCACACACCTAAATTAACAGGAAAAATAAAACAGAGGCACCTCTGTAAGGTGGCCACCCATGGGACTGTAAGAAACTGGCGCACATACAGGGGTGGTCACCATAAGGAGCTAGGCACACCGTACTGAGATGTCCATGTCGTGCGCGTCTGGTCTATGAAAATTAGGTCAACTTAAGGAGGCAGTCAGTGTAGGGAGGTGGTCTGCTATGGAGGGTCTACTGTATTTTTATTTCACTTTTAAATAACCATGATTATTTGCTAATGGGATGGTGCACCAAACGGCCCTATGTAGCTCCTCAAACCTTGGAACCAGATTGGAGCCTTCCACCCACACTTCTGGTTCCACGAGGGTTGTTATGTTGTTGTTTTTCTTTAATCACAAAAATGGTCAAAAGCCCGGCTTGATAACTTGGGAGGCTGAGGCAAGAGAATTGCTTAAGCCCAAGAGTTGGAGATTACTGTAAGCTGTGATGCCATGGCACTCTACTGAGGGCGACATAGTGAGACCCTGTCTCAAAAAATAAAGTATACATATCGGTGATTTTTAGTATATTCACAAAGTTATGCGACCATCATCACTATTGAATTCCAGAACATTTCCATCACCCCAGAGAGATCCCCTATTAGCAGTCTCTCCCTGTTTCTCCCCCTCTCCTATTCCCAGCCTCCAGCAGCCACCCGTCTGCTCTCCTCATCTCTGGATTTCCCATTCTGGATGTTCCAGATAAACAAAATCAGGACATGTGGCCTTTCATTACTGGCTTATTTTACTTAGCTTAATATCCATGTTCTGCTGTATACCCGTACTTCATTCCTTTTGTTAGTTAATAATCTCCCATTGTATAAAAGGGATCACATTTTGTTTATTCGCTCTGTTGATGGGTATTTGGGTTGTTTCCACTCAGGGGCTATTATGAATGAAGCTGGTATGAACATTAGTGTACAAGTTTATGTGTGGACATACGCTTTCAATTTTCTTGAGTATTTACCGAGAAGTGGAATTTGGGGGTCATCAGGTAATTCTACGTTTTAATTTTTGAGGAACCACCAAGCTATTTTCTATAGTGACTGTACCATTTTATATAACTGCTGTGATGTATGAAAGTTCCCAGCTTTTTACATTCTAATCAATATTTGTTATTTCCCATTGATTCAATTAAGGAAATATTTTTGCTGCCCTGAATTCATAGATTAAAAAAAGAAAACAAAACAATGGGCCTACACAGCAATTAATTAGAAAGGCCAAGCATCCAATATTGTTTTCCTAATTTTTAGGCTAGCTTGCTTTCTGTGATACCACAAAGCTATTCTGAACGCACGTCCACATGAAGGTGTCACAAAGGCACAGAACACCGTTCTACAAAACAACTCAAGTGTGGTAACTTAGAAGGGAAGAAGGGAATACGCAACACATGTAGACTCACACTTGCAGTCATGTGTCCACACCCCACTTACCATGTTAATGGTTTCATCACATACTCAGCAGAATACCAATGTATCCATGGGGAGCTTTCAAAGCAGGTGAACTTAAATTATAATAATAGCTTTTCACACCGACAGAAGATGATTCATTAGCATTGAAGGTATATGTTTTTTGTAGTTCTTCAGATAATTTAGGATGTGATTCCATCCTGGGGTTCCCTAGACCTGAATACCTCTACTCATTCTATCACATCTGGTTTATTTTAGAAAGAAGCATAGCATTGGCAAAAGCTAACACATCCAATTCCTCAAACTGCTTCTTAATTTGTCCCAAAATGCAGTATCTTTAATTTGCTCATAGAAAAATACATACCCAGATGCTCCCCAACTTCTGATGGGGTTATGTTCTGGGAATCCCAGTACGAGCTGAAAACATCATAAGTTGAAAATGCATTTAATACACCTAACCTCAGCTCAAACTAATCTACCTTAAATATGCTCAGAATGCTTACATTAGACTACAGTTGAGAAAAATCACTAACACAAAGGCTAGTTTGTAATAAAGTGTTGAATATCTTATATAACTTATCAAATATTATACTACTAAGAGTGAAAAAGAATGGCTATATGGGTTCTCAAACTGTAGTTTTTACAAAATGCATATCATTTTCACAGTACCATGAAACTGAGAAATCTGTCCTGGTGCAGCAGTTCATACCTGTAATCCTAGCACTCTGGATGGCCAAGGCAGGAGGATTGCTTGAGCTCAGGATTTCAAGACCGTTCTGAGCAAGAGCAAGATCTTGCCTCCACCAAAGATAGAAAAAAAATTAGCCAGGTATCGTGGCGTGCACCTGTAAGTCCCAGCTACTTTGGGAGGCTGAGGCAGGAGGATCACTTAAACCCAGGAGTCTGAAGCCACAGTGAGCTGTGATGATGCCATTGCACTCTATCTGGGGTGACAGAATGAGACTCTGTTTTCAAACAAAAAAAAAAAAAAAGAAAGAAAGAAAGAAAGAAAAAGAAAAAGAAATGGAAAAATATAAGTCACAAACCATGCATATTTGAAACTTGGACATCATTAGATTATTATTTAGACCAAACTGGAAATTATGTCACACAAGTTATGCAACTAGAACAATAAAATCACCAGTGCCTTGCCACCAAATCAGTCCCTGACACCTTTTCTAATGGAAACAATATAAATATATTTGGAATGGCATAACAGAATTTCCTGCACTTGTCATAGGAAATGAGTAAATATATTTTCTTACTTAAAGCAAAAGAAAGATATCGATGCAATATGTCATAACTTTTTTTTTGAGACAAAGTCTCATTCTGTCACCCTTGGTGGAGTGCTGTGAGTCATCGCTCACAGCTGGTCTGCAACTCCTGAGCTGGGATCACTGGCATGAGCCACCACGCCTGGCCCAGTATGTCATAATCTTTATGTTGAACTAAGATTTGTAATCTGGAAGAAATCAACTACCAATCTCACACAAGGACAGCTGAAATTGAATTCTAAGGACATGCCCCTACTTTTGAAACAGAGTGGTAGAATGCGTAAAATAAATGAAGGCAAGAAATAAGTATGAATTCTCTATTTCACAGGCTAATTCTCCATGTCTCAACACTATCATGATGGATTGAACACATCTCTGAGTTATCTACAGCAAGGCTGCAATATATTTTGGTGATAATGTCACAAGTATATGAGATTATGCAGAGTTCTGCTGACCTTGTATGTATTTGAAATAACTCCTGTAAGTAAGGACTGTCTGGCAGTATTCAGTGTGCGAAGAAACCAGTGGGCTAATTAGAAATACAGGCAAATGTGTGCTTCTTTGGTATCTTTCATCTGATACATTAAATTTTAGGTAATTCAGATAAAAAAGCATTTGCAGAACATTCCTTTACTATCGTTTAAAAGAATAAAAGTTTTTAATTATCCATAGTCTTTTAGAAAATGTTATACTGCCTGGAGTGGTGGCTCATGCCCCTAATCCTAGCACTCTGGGAGGCCAAGGCAAGTGGATTGGCTGAGCTCAGGAGTTCCAGATCAGCCTGAGCTAGAGCCAGACCCCATCTCTAAAACTAGCCAGGTGTTATGGTGGGCACCTACAGTGCCAAATACTTGGGAGGCTGAGGCAAGAGGATCGCTAGAGCCCAAGAGTTTGAAGTTGCTGTGAGCTATAACACAATAGCACTCTATCCCAGGGCGACTGAGTGTGACTCTGTCTCAAAAAAATAAAAAAAGAAGAGAAAATGTTATACTGGGTTGAGTTAGGTAAAATTACCAAGAGGAAAACCAGACTGAGAACTTTCAGCAGAGAAAAGCTATTAGAATCCCTTTCTCTGGGAATGTTACGCTTTTTGACCAAACCACAATTTCTGGAACGACGCACACGAAGGGGTAAGACGGGAAAGAAGTGTTCGCCTATTCAGCCATTGAAACCAGAGCCATCTAGGGAGCAGTGGGGCATCAAACCAACTAACCTTCCACGCCTCAAAGCCCCCGCGTCCCCAGGCCCAAACCAAGCATTGAAAACGTTCTCTTTGCATCCCTGCTTTCGAGGCATAAAAACCACCATGTGTGTATAAAATTACTAGGCACTGCTTTGGTGTCACTACTACATGAAAAATAATATAACCACATAACTATTGTCGGTATGCCTTTTGGTACAATATTTAGAGTATGAACAGGATATCTTAAGTCTAGACAATTAACAAAATACTGTATCAGCCCTTGGTTTGTAGCATTTATCGATTTCTGTGATGTAAATATGCTCAGCATGGTAAATTCCACACTACCTACACGATCTCACTGGATATGGAACTGGGAAGGCTGCACGGAAACTCACCATTGCTTAGAATTTCCACTATACAAGTACCAGAGGCCTAAATCAACCCCAGAGCATGAATAGTAGTAAAATGCAGTAAAATAATTAGGAAGCGATGTATGCTGAGTACTATTATCTTTGTGTTTGCTGCAGCAAGCGCCTGTAATCTCAGCGGCTTCCCGAGGCTGAGGCAGTGGGATGCCCACAGCCCGAGTCTGAGGTTGCAGTGAGCTGCGATGCCATTGCACTCTGCTCAGGGCACTCTGTCTCAACAACAACAGCAACAAAGAAAAGAAATAAAAATGTTTAAACCGCAAGGAAATATGATTACTATATAATAAATTATTTACATATTATATATTTCTATATTAATATAGTAGATTAAATTTTAAGGTTAAATAAATTGATTTTTTAAAAGACTATGGTTTAATAATCAGCTCACAAAATTCTTGACATTTAACAATCAAGTCTCATGAGCCAGTATAAGCTGGCTCCTTCATACATATTTAAGATATGCATATATTGATCTATGTGTGTGTGAATTTTAATTCCTGTAAACAAGCCAGACAGTGAGGAAGAATATGAAATCAAGGGAAATATAAGTGGACATGATAGCAATTATATTATTTGCACATGGATCAAAATGACTCTGGTTTGACAAATAAACACAGAATTCTCAGCCTACTCTCCATTTGCTTTTCTTCAAAAAGAAAAGTATTTAGCCTCAATTCTCATTTTCCCAGAGCCATTAAATATTAAAAATGCTGTCCAAGAAAGAATTCTTAACTGTTGAATAAATTGGGCTTTGTCGCAGGACCGTGCGCAGTTATAGAATCCCAGTTTCTCCTGGTGTCCGGTGTGAAGCCCACTCATGTACCTAGACCCTGCAGAAGGACGCAGTTCCCCAGCCGCAGGGAATGTTGCCCGCACCCAGAACTAAGGTGTTAGCGCTCTCCGGAAATTTCTCTTGACTATTGAGAGCTACTTCCTCAAAGATCACACCCCTTCCTGGGTGTAGCCTGCATCTAACACCTGCTTGGTGTCAGAATGTAAAGGTCTAGACTCTTCACACCAACTTGGAGCAATTTTAGAACAAACATCTCAGCTTTAGAGCTCCTAACAGGCTCAGCAGACACTTCTTCCTCTGCCCAAATCTGCCTCCCCTTGGTTTCTGCAGTCCTTGACCGGGAAAGCATTCCCTTCTCAGCCTCCTGCAGGTTAACCCCCACCCCAGAGTGTTTTCTGGGAAACACAATCTGTAACACATGGCAAAGCCACTGTGGACTAAAAAGACCTGCCAGGAAATAGTTTTAATTTAAAAACCAAAATGTATGGTTTATGAATTTCTAATTTGTACCTTTTTACTAACATTGTGCTATTCCTTATTTCTTGATCATTTATTAGATACCACAAACATGGGCTAAATGTTTTTATATACGATGTTTAAAGTTATTAGATCTACTTCTGAACATTAAAAAAATTAATGCCAATATTTCGTAAACTCTCCTCCCAAAATAGAAGAGGAAATAACACTTTTCAACTCATGGTGTGATATCAAAACGAGAAAAATATAAAACTAAGGCAAAGGAAAGACTATGTCTTATGAATGTAGATGCAAAAATTTAAAAATATATATTATCGTAAAGAATGCGACAACATATAAACAGAATTGCGAAGTATACACACAGACTAAATGGGTTTACTGCAAGAATGCAAGGCTGATTTAACATTCGAAAACAATTAATGTAATATATCAGACCAACAGAAAAAAAATAAATCTAGTCTTTCCTTTCATGATCAGGATAACTGTAAAGAGGATTAATTAGGTGTTTTGTTGACTGCCTCCATGGGAGGGGCTGTCTCATGGTTTCTTATTATAGGATTGGAATTATATACTTTTTTCAAAAACACCACAGTGTGATGAAATAATGCCCTCCACAGTGTGATGTAAAAATGCCCTCCACAGTGTGATGGAATAATGCCCTCCACAGTGGGATGTGATATTGCCCTCCATAGTGTGATGTGATAATGCCCTCCACAGTGGGATGGGATAATGCCCTCCACAGTGTGATGTGATATTGCCCTCCACAGTGTGATGTGATAATGCCCTCCACGGTGTGATGTGATAATGCCCTCCACAGTGTGATGGAATAATGCCCTCCGCAGTGTGATGTGATGCCCCCCACAGTGTGATGTGATGCCCACACAGTGTTATGTGATGCTCCACAGTGTGATGTAAGGCCCTTTGTGGTCCATTGCATCCAGAGGTTCACAGTGTTGATGCTGCATTACCGATGAGGCTAACCCCGAGTATTTGGTTACATTGGTGTCTGTGGGTTTCTCCACTACAAAGTTATTATCTTTCCCTTTGTGTTTAACAAATGTCCTGGAGGATCTCGGTACATTTTGTGGATGTACAAAAGCTCAAGCTTCTTACATGAGTCACAGACCTGTTGGAGAATTGGTTCTATTTTAAGAAGTAGAACATGTCACCTGTTCCTTACTCATGCTACTGACCACATTGTCATGAGTCCCTGTCTCTCCACGGGAGCCAAATATCCCAGAGAACAAAAGCATTTAGCATCGATTCTAGTGATTCCTTTTTACTGGGTAATACTCCCAATATACAATTTTTACATACAAAAATATTAGATGCTTAAAAGTTGTTTCTGGATGGTTTGAAGACTTTGTGTTCTAGTTTGATTCACTTATTTTCCAAGACAATTTTTAATTAATTTGTTAGACTTAACAAAACTTCTTCTCCAGAAATATCTGCTGAGTGTTCTTCCCAGAACTAGTCACATAATCATCTATATTTATGAATGTAAGTTAACTGAGGGTTACGTTATTACCACTTCCTAGAATCAGCCCTATTACCTTCTTAGATCTTAAAATATTCAAGAATCACAGAAATAAGAGACAAATACAATGTTAACAAGATACTAATAAGAGCAAGATTATTATGATTATTGTAACATTCTAATTGTATCTTAATAAAATATTAATAAGATAGTTATAATAATAATGAAAGGTACAACGTCTATTATAGAAACATTGAGAGACCATATAATTAATAATAATGGAAATTATTATCAGTAAAATATAGGCTCCATAAGGACAGATATATCTCAAGTACTTTAAACAGTGATTGCAACAAACTGGTGAATAAATATCTGTCAGGAAACTTACTCGTAATGAACATTACTCTGTTTTTTGCAGTTTCTGGCTGGCGCTGGGTTTGAACCTGCCACCTCCGGTACATGGGGTCAGCGCCCTGCTCCTTTGAGCCACAGGCACCACCCATGAACATTACTCTGTAGTCTACTGAGTACTTTATAAGTATTGCTTCATTTCAGTGTCATGAAAATCCTAGGAAGTATATTCTGCTATCATTTATTGTCATAGTTTAAATTTTTAGACATTGAAGTTTGTTTCATTATGGAAAATTTCAAACAAACACCAAAACAATAGTGAGACTCGTACAATGAGCACCACACGCGCTCACCGCCCTAGTCAGCTCTGGGTAACAGAACACTGCAGACCTGGGTTCAATGGTGGGAACTTGGTGTTTCCCACAGAGGAGGAGGTTGGGCAGCCTGAGACTGAGGTGGTTGTGGCCGGTTGTGTTCCCCTGTGAAGGCACCTGTCCCATCTGGCAGGGCTCTCGTTTAGCTGCCCTGTGTCCTCCCAGGGCAGAGACAGAGAGAGGAAGCAGCTCTCTGGAATCTCTTAGAAAAGCACTGATCCCATCTAAGGGGAGCCCCCAGACTCATCACCTTACCCAAATCTAATTACCTCTCCCAGGGCCTGTTATACACCATTACCTTTCAGGTTAGGGCTTCAATATGTGCATTGCAGGGGACACGATGCAGCCCATAGAACTCACCAGTCACCTAGTTACAATGATCATTTACTGACATACGTCATCACATTTTATACAAAAGTACTTGGGTCATTGCAAGAGTTTTGAGATGCGCAAACAGCAAGAAACATAAAATCTGCATGGACAGAAACAAATTCAGCTCTATGGCAACACCAATAAGCCAAGAAGGGTGAAACTTGCACAGGTGACTCAGAAAGGACACCGCCCACTGTGACTCTCGGAAGGGAAACAGGGGCCATGACACAGTCTGTCTCAAAACTTTCATGGTAACCTATGTATAACGGCTTTATGACACCAAATAAAGTAAATATTTCTTTCACTTTTTGCATGTTTTGGAAGTGCGTGTTTATGTGTGTATAAAACAAAGAAAAGATATCGAGGGTAAGGTTTGAACCCAATCTGTGACAGATTTTCCATTAAAAAAGAAATCCTCTTTGCCATGCCATTGAATTGTACATAAACAAGTCGAGAGAGCTTTCTTGCCACTGACAGATTTATTTTTATTTTAAAAATTTTATTGGCTTTATTTGTTTTTGCTCCTTTGGTCTCTCAGTTCAACAGCTTAAGAATAGTTTAGATTCTACACATTGAAATTGCTCTCCTAAAAAAATAAATCTGAACATTTGCAAGGAAAAATGTACAGTTTAAAGCCATTGCCTTTGCTCTAGACGATTAACCCTCTAGATATATGCCAGAATTGGCCAGTTGTTCAAACCTAATGGCAGGCTCGGGACTTTGTGGTCCATGTTTGGAATTGACTATTTCCTCATGATACAGTGATCTAATAATGCTGCTCTGGTCAGGGAAAAATAAAGCGCTCAAGATGAAAGCTTGCATTGCAAATCTGTTTACAGTTTCTATACAAATTTCCCTGTAATATACTTTCTTTGACAGTGTACTGGGGCAGTATTTCCTCCGGAAGACATCACTGTAGAAGCCACTAATGATTTTCCTGGGAATGTATCCTAGCCTGATAAAAGAACTGAAAATGATGAAGTTGAAAAACCCAGCCAAATTGAGAAGTTTTGTACTTTCATTTTAAATATAGTTTTCTTGGTCTTTGCTAGTAAGTTTATATCTAGGGAAGGAGCAAGTGACTAAAAATAATTATTTCAAACTACAGATGAGATGAAGCAAAAAGTTTTAGACACCTTTACAAAAAGAATTGATCACACTTACGTCGTAAAATTTTTGAAGAAAATATAAGATAATGTAATTTCCAAAACATTAAAAGAAGACATAATTGAAAGACTCCTTATATTGGAATAAAATCACAAGTATCTTCTAACCAAATTGTTCATTTCTGCTATGTATCTTGTAATAGATGAACAATTTTACGTATATCCAATCTTGGGGGCCAATCCGTTTGTAATTTTCATGATGAATCAACGTTTACTATTAGGAGATCTTGAAAAAAAATCAAGGAGGGTGACACAATATTGTGATACTATCTTTCCACTGGCTAATCATTACATTCCCTTTCAAAACTAGATGTATTCTGTAGGTTATTACATTAGTCACATTAACTGCCTTTCTTATTACAATCTATATCACACTATACTTAAATAAGAAGCAAAGAATTTGGATGCCTGAGTTCAAGAATACAAATCTTTGAGCAATTTGTGGTTAGAAAATTGAATGTAGCTCTGCCCTGTTACAACCTCACTTTAACTTAAGTCAATGATTGTCAATGTTATCAGGCCTTTTTTATAACAAATATTTTGCAAAGCCCTCTTGCTGTGCTGAAATGATATCTATAAATATTAAAACTCACCCACGGATGTGGAGCAGGTGTCAGTGCCCCATCCATATCTGACTCATCATCTAGGTCGAGCCCACCCACAGCATTTTCCAGAATACACCCTTGACATCACTCTCTGCCTGAGGGCTTTCTCTCAGCCTGCCCAAAGGATAGATAACAAAATGCTGGGGAGTTAAAGCCCCAGGAGCAGTCCTCAGACAGCCCATGGAGTGGAAGATGAATGTCCCAGCTTTCCTCCTTTCTCAGATAGGACAATGGACCCCTCAGAATTCCCCAGCAGGAGAAAGCTTCTAAACACGGATCAAAAATGTTTTCACTTAGTAAATGAGAAAATCTCATGAATGGTATGTCAATCAGGTGGATGAAAATATCTCCGATTGTATGTGAAGCCCGCACACTGTGCCCCATGATTGAATTATTGCACACAGCTATGGTTCAAT